>OX030963.1:184189-211689 GCA_943735955.1 Piscicola geometra
ATCTGCCTGTACAGACATGAAGCGATGCTGGAGAGGGACTCCAAACTGCTCCTTGGTTTCGTCTTCTCTCCTTCTATCCATTCTCTCTTCACCCTCTCTCTTTCTTCGCCTTCTCTCTTCACTCTCTCTCTTACTTCGCCTTCTCTATCCACTCTCTCTCCTTCTTTGCCTTCTCTCTCTCCCCCTCTTTTGGACACTTCTTCTTTCTCTGCTTCCTCCTTCGACATGTTGCCAGCATTGCTACCTTCCTGCAGGGGTTTCTTTTCACTGCCATTGCTGACGTCAGCATGGTTGGGAGGGTGGAGGTGTGGACCTTTCAAGGAGAGATCCAGTGCTTCGTTCATGGTGGAGAGGAGGAGGAAGAAGAAAACAATATGACGAATAAGATGTCGAAGTATGAACCTTTGAAGGTCTTCACAAGTCAACATGCAGACACCACTGTCAAGTCACTGCAAACTCTTATATCAACTCTCTTCTCTCCTCCCTATCTCTCCTCCCTATCTCTCCTCCACGCTTCGTTGCATGCGTTGGGAGCACACAGCAGTCTCCCTGTCACCGTTCCTGGTGATTTTCAGTTTCTTAGCAACCGATCGGAAACAATACTGTGCCACTGTTTGTCTGCTTGCCACTTCCCACATCTACATGCATACGTCAATTATCTTTCAGTATTGTATTTAATAGGATGCTGAGCTTGAGAAAAGTAACTTTAAAAAAATATATTTTGACCTGGTTCTGTTTGACAATGAGAAAACTGTGTTTCATGTATTAATGCTCCCAAAAAGACACCATTGTTTCTTGCAAACGCCTTGCCATTTCTTGGTTACAGCATTCGAGACTTTCAATGCCTATGTGTGCAGTTGATGTGTCTCTCATCAGGCCATTGATTCCATTCTGATATATTGGGGAGCGGGGATGGCTTAGTTGGTAGACGTCGGACTTGCAACTTAAAGGTTGCCAGTTCGAATCTTTGGAAGCAACCGTGAACTATCATTAAACCTAGTGTATGTGATGCGGTGTTTGCGACGTATGCATTGAAAGATGTGTACGTCGTGTGGAGTGGCGCCTCTGGCGCATAAGAACCATGGTTCTCAGAACCATGGTTCTCAGAACCATGGTTCTCAGAACCATTGTAACATGGCATGCGTCTGTCAGGCTGTGAATGGTATAGACCAAAAAAAAAAAAAAAAGAGTGCCAGTGTTGCTCTTCATATTAGATTAGAAGTTCCTTTCGAATGCAAATTTCTTTTATTTATTTCAAAATTTTCTATTAAATTTATTGAAAATTACCAAGAAGAATAAAACCTTTTATTCTTTAAAAAGGATAAATAATTAAATTTCTTTTCTATGCTGTTAGCTTCATTTGCCAAAGATATTAAAAAAATATTTAAAGGTCTTTCTTAAACTATAAAACAATTTTTGAAAATAAAAAATCGAGAGAGATGGATTTGTTTGACGATTTGCCTGAGCCTGGTAACAATACTTGAGCCAAAATACTTATCGCTCACACTGCAGCAACATAGGACATCACATTTGTTTATTCAGCAACTTTCTTTTTGCAGTGAATAATCAGACGATATGTGAGGCGGTCGCCTCAGAGACTGTGGTGAAAAAAACAGCTAAAAGAAGCCTCCAAGATGAAGGAGGAGTTTCGTCGAAAAGAGTCTTCAAAGGTTGCTCTAGCGCATTAAGAAATTGTAAGTTCTGTCGTCTCTGGAAGGAATGCCCCTGATGCATCTGATGCGTGCCCTCGCAGGAGAAAGATACAAGTTGCAGGGTCACTGTGCAGAGAGGAAGGGCGAGAGAGAAGAAATGCAGGATGCACACACCCTCATAGACCACTTCCACCCGCACAACCCTCTCGGGTTAGTATTCTATAGACTGCAACTGTCCCTCAAGTTGGATGCAAGTTCATCTGCATGTGTGGGCAAGAAGGGCCTCGATGCCCCTCTCTTCGCGCCATCACTACAGCAAAGATACACTGATGCACAATAATAATAATGCTGCTTATAGTTTTATTTGTATTAGTGTTGCAGCGACATTGTCTTGAACAGGCTGAAGCTCTCCTTGTACGGGGTGTTTGATGGCCACGGGGGCAAGAGGGCTTCCAACTACTTTTCGTCTAAGCTGCACCACGTCCTTGCCAACAAGTTCCCCTCCAGTTCGTCTCTATGATCATTTCATGTCTGTGTGCCTATCTGCATTTCTGTGCAGATGTGTCTGTGTGTATCTCTGTGTGTCCGTACAGATGTATTGCTGAATGGAAATGATGATGATGATGGTGGTGTTGATGATGATGATGATGATGATGGACAGGCATGGAGGACAAGGAGGTGAAGAAGTGCTTGGTGGAGTCGATAAAGTGCCTCGATGACGCGTACCTCGCCGAGGCCAGGAGGCAGTAGGTGGGGTGGAGGTGGAGGAGGTAGGTGGGGTGGAGGTGGAGGTGGAGGAGGTAGGTGGAGGAGGTAGGTGGGGTGGAGGTGGAGGTGGAGGAGGTAGGTGGGGTGGAGGTGGAGGAGGTAGGTGGGGAGGAGGTGGAGGAGGTAGGTGGGGTGGAGGTGGAAGTAGGGAGGAGGTGGAGGTGGGGTGGTGGTGGAGGTAGGTGGGGTGGAGGTGGAGGTAGGTGGGGTGGAGGTGGAGGTGGAGGAGGTAGGTGGGGTGGAGGTGGAGGTGGAGGAGGTAGGTGGGGAGGAAGTGAAGGTGGAGGAGGTAGGTGGGGTGGTGGTGGAGGTGGTGGAGGTGGAGGAGGTGGAGGTGGTGGAGGGTGTGAATGGGTGGTGGTACTGGTGGTGGAGTGGGGGTGGAAGTGGTGGTGGTAGTGGTGGTCGAGGGGGTGATTGGGTGGTGTACAGTGGTTGTAGTGGTGTTGGAGAGAGTGAATGGGTAGTGTGGTGGTGGTAGAGGGAGTGGTGGTAGAAGATAAGTGTGGTTTAAAAAGGTGGTGGTGGTGTTGGAGATGTGTGAAGGAGTGTTGGGTGCTGCGTAGGAGAGTCAAGGACAGTGCCTTGTGTGCAGACGGCCATCGTGGAAGGACGGTTCGACGGCAGTGGTGGTGTTGTGTGTTGACGAGGTGCTCTACATCGCCAACTTGGGTGACAGCAAGGTTCGTGCTTCCGAGTATGGTGGTTGTTGCAAGATGTGTTGTTGTCTTTTTGTTGTGTTGAGGTTGAAAGTTTTGTTGTTGCACTGCTGATCATGGCCGACAACTTGGCCACCCAGGCGATAGTGTGCAGGGAGGAGGAGGGTGGTGAGTTGGTGGCGGTGGCACTCACCACAGACCACCACCCCACCAACTACGAGGAGCGCATGCGAATCGAGAAGGCTGGAGGCTTCGTCAGGTGTCTCTTTCTTTCTGTGCATCTCACTTTTTTTGCTTTTTTAAACACACACTCCCACACACACACATACACAAACACCCACACACATACTGCACGGCAGGGACGGGCGGGTGATGGGGGTGTTGGAGGTGAGCAGGTCGGTGGGCGACGGTCCCTTCAAGAAGCATGGAGTCACGTGTGTCGCTGACGTCAAGCGCTACTCACTCTCTCCTCGCGACAAGTCAGTATTCACTGCTCACCAGCCATGCAGAGTGATCATCATCATTATTGGCATAATCATCATCATCATTATTGGCATCATCATCATCATCATTATTGGCATCATCATCATCATCATTATTGGCATAATCATCATCATCATTATTGGCATCATCATCATCATCATTATTGGCATAATCATCATCATCATTATTGGCATCATCATCATCATCATTATTGGCATAATCATCATCATCATTATTGGCATCATCATCATCATCATTATTGGCATCATCATCATCATCATCTCATTGTCTTTGCAGGTTCCTGATGATCGCCTGTGACGGCCTGTGGAAGACCTTCGACAACAACACGGCAGTGCGCTTTGTCAGCGACATTCTCAAGGTTGGTCCTCTTCCTGTCTGTCTGTCTGTCCACTTCTTTGTCTTTCTCTTCATGTACCTCTCTTTAGTTGCACCACCTTCCCCATCTGAACACTCCACTTGCACTCCTGCGCAGGATCAACAGATTCAGGCGACAGACTTCAAGTCAGCTGAGACTGTCCGTCTCGAAACTGCCTGCAACAGGTCCGTGTGAAGGATGATGATGATGATGATGATGATGATGATGATGATGATGATGATGATAACGGTGGTGATAACGATGGTGATGGTGTTAATGAGGATGGTGATGATGCTGATGATGCTGCACCTGCAGAGTGGCGAACGAGGCGGTACGACGACTAAGTGCTGACAACGTGACCGTGCTCCTCGTCTCCATCTCCTGTCAGGAGTCCTCAGAAGACCGTAGCCATGGCAACCATCGTGATAGGAGGAATCTGAGTGAGAGCAGCGTCGACAGCAAGTGCCAGGAAGTGAAGGAGAGAAGGTCTTCTAGTTCTTCTTACTCTCTGCAGACTTAATGATCTTCTCACTTTTTGGTCTTTCTCTTCTTTCTGTTTTATGATGTTTATCGATAATAATTTCATTTTGTGTTCATTCAAATAAAAATTGTACTAAAAACAAAATGTAAAAAAATATTTTGAATTCAATCAAAAAAAAATTTGAGCTAGATATATTAGTGCTTTAACGAAAAGTAAACTTGCCTTTAAGGCTTAAAGTGAAGTCCCAGAATAGAAAAAGAGCAATCAATTCAACTTCAAATCTGAGGTATCATTCATTCGCAATTAGCAAAACCTTCAAGAATGAACGAGCAAGTTGCGAAGATTCGCTCTGAGCTCAGGAACATCAGGCAAGCACAAAGAGCTCTGAAGGAGGGATTTAAAAAAGATTTGGAGCGCCTTAGTCTGCAGATGAAGACTCCATCTGCTTTGAGAAAAGGTGTTAGAGAAATGGCCGCAAGGAAAGGTTTCAAAATTTTACAATGAATTCTCACCTCAATGAATAGTTTTAATTTTCCAGCAGACGGCATCACTTTTTCGCCAATCGGCCACATCGAATCGGTCTACACGCACAAGAATGGCACGCCGCGACAAGGCTCTTTGTGTGGAGACGTGGAGAGCAGACTGGTTGTCTCTGCAGGCAGTCTCAACAACCCTGAGCACTCACTCATTGGCTTGGCAGAGTTCTCTCATGTGTGGTTCGTGCCAGACCATTTCTTTTTCAAACATGCAATACTAACGAGCTTGTTCTTATCCCACTCAATCTCAACCATAAATATGTTCAGTGCTTCCACCTATCCATCCATCCACAGGCTGCTCTTCCACTTCCACCACAACTCAGACACGCACACAAGAACCAAGGTTCATCCTCCCAGGATGAGAGGCGCTTCAGTCGGCGTCTTTGCCACCAGGTCGCCCCATCGACCCAACGCCATCGGCCTCACTCTTGCCTCCCTCCTCAGAGTGGAAGGTTGCATGCTGATTATGATGATGATGATGAGGCATTTCTTCCTGAAAACATAAGCACACGACTGCTTCACATGCAGGCAACATCTTGCACTTGAGGCATGTCGATCTGCTGCACGAAACCCCCATCCTTGACATCAAGCCTTATATACCCTCCTATGACGTCCCTCCCTCCCTCAAGAGGCCTCATGATGATGAGGAGGAGAAGGATGGTGATGATGATGATGGTGGTGGTAAAGATGAAAAGAAAACTTATGATGGAGGAAGTGTGGGAGAGTTGAGGACGGCTGGTTGGTTGGCAGGAATGGATGGGGAGTTGGAGGTCTTGTTCACCAGGAGAGCTGAGGAAGGACTCAAGAGGCTGGCCAGGTTCCGAGATGATGGTGATGATAATGATAGTGCAGGGTTTCGAGGGGGTGGTGATGATGATAGTGCAGACGGGGTGCTCCAGAGAAAAGTGGTGTTGTGCAGGGATGTGCAGGCGTTGAAGAAGGCGATTGTGTGCACACTGCGCAACGACCCCAGGTCAGTGTACAGGAGGCAACAGTGTGCAGACAGACTGTACTACTTCCTGGTGGACGGGGTGCATGTGACGTGCTGGTTTGATGAAGGAGGAGGAGGAAGAGGAGTAGCTGAGGTGCTCAGAGTGCATCAGTGATTGCTTCATTAAATATCTTACCTCCGCATGTACATATATGTAAAAAAAATAGTTTATTGCTTGAAATCATTTTGTTCTAAATCTTTATTTGTAAGAATATCAAACTTTATTGTTGTTTTAAATTATATAGAGCATAGATATCCTACAAACAACAAGTAGTATGTCTATAATATAGAGTCTATAAACATAGAAAGTGCAACAAGTCACAATATATTATCGTTTTTACGTGCAAAAGTTTTTTTAAACCTATAAATGTGAAATGGACATCGTGGCTGGTTCTTACGGTCATTTGGTATTTGGTTACAAACTCGCTCACAACGAAGAAAAGGTGATATAATTTTTAATTACATGTTTTATAAAGTCTCTAAATGTTACTTTTTTCTTCAGAAATTGAAATTCACATCCAGCTTCACAAGCGACAACCATGCAGGCGCTGTAAACTGCATCGCCATTTCACCAAAAGGTCGTCTGCCAGTCTTCCATTCCCTTACCATCCGCCATAACGTCTCTTCAACGACCACCCGTGCAGGCTACTTGGCGACAGGCAGCAAGGATGAGAGCGTGAGACTGATCCAACTGAGGGGCAGGAGGGTCGAACTGGGTGTGCTGACTCATCACACTGGTGTGTGTGTGTGTGTGTGTGTGTTTGTGTGTGTGTGTGTGTGTGTGTGTGTGTGTGTGTGTGTGTGTGTGTGTGTGTGTGTGTGTGTGTGTGTGTGCACTAAACAATGATCACCACACCTTGTAGGCTCCATCACAAAGCTGTTGTTTCACAAGAACTCACATCTGTTCAGTGCCAGTGAAGATGGCAGTGTCGCTGTGTGGAAGGTTCCTTCATGGCAGCTTCTCAAGGTGCTGCCCCACAAGTTAGTGTCATGGTGGTGGTGGTAGTAGCAGTGACAATAGTAGTGGTAGTTGTTGCCTATTAAATACATAGCCTCATGCTCCACCAGCTCGGCGATCAACAGCATGGCAGTGCACCCGACGGGAGGCTTGCTGATGTCGCTGTGCAAGGACCGCAGTCTGCAGACGTGGAACCTCGTCAGGGGCAAGAGGGCCTTCATCATCAACCTCAAGACCGGTCCGTGCTGTCGGAGTATTATCATCAGCACCACCACACTACCACACATGCATTCATCACCACCACTCCACTCATGCATTCATCACCACCACTCCACCATGCACCCATGAACCACCGTCTCAGCTGGGGAATTCATTGAATTCAGCAAGAGTGGCAGTCACTTTGCTGTCGCTTCCAGCTCTCAAGTGCAAGTCTTCTCCACCAATGTACTGTCTTCTTCTCTCTTCTTGTATGCTTTCTTCTTCTGTGTTCTTGTGCTGTGCTGTGCTACAATGTCATTTCTGTGCTTACCTCATGTTAAGTTCTCTTCTCTGTTGCACTATGTTGCGATATTGATGATGATGATGATGATCGCGTGTGGTTGTGGCACAGACAGGTCAGGTGGTGCACACAGTTGAAACCACCTTTGCCATCTCCTGCCTCGTCTTTTCCAAGGTTATCTTCTCTTTGCTTCCATTGCATCTTCACTGCCCCATCACCACTCCCACCCATACACCACACCCACCCACCCATACACCACACCCACCCACCCATACACCACACCCACCCACCCATACACCACACCCACCCACCCATATACCACACCCACCCATACACCACACCCACCCACTCACCCACCCACCCACCACTACCACTCACCCACCCATACACCACTACCACCCATACACTATCACCACAGTACCATGAGGGAGTGATGCTGGTTGCGGGCGACGGGGGAAAGGTGAACTTCTACCACACCTCCTCTTCCTGCCCCCTCCTCCACCAACTCCACACCAAAAGCACAAGGTTCCACTTTTAGTACTACACCACCCACCTCACATTACACAGCACCAGACCACTTTTAGTACTACACCACCCACCTCACATTACACAGCACCAGACCACTTTTAGTACTACACCACCCACCTCACAGCACCAGACCACTTTTAGTACTACACCACCCACCTCACATTACACAGCACCAGACCACTTTTAGTACTACACCACCCACCTCACATTACACAGCACCAGACCACTTTTAGTACTACACCACGCACCTCGCATTACACAGCACCAGACCACTTTTCTTCAACCTTCACATCACACTATTTGACACATCACGCAACGCCCACCACACCACTCCATGCCACCACCTTCTCCACCACTACCACCTTCTCCACCACCACCACCTTCTCCACCACCACCACCTCTTTTATCACCACCACCACCTCCTCCACCTCCACCACCACCTCCACCACCACCACCATCACCTCCTCCATCTCCACCACCACCTCAACCACCACCTCCACCACCACCTCCACCACCACCACATCCACCACCACCACCACATCCACCACCTCCTCCACCACCACCTCCTCCACCTCCACCACCACATGACCACACCACCTCCTCCACCACCTCCACCACCACATGACCACACCACCTCCTCCACCACTTCCACCTCCACCACCACCACCACCTTTACCACCACATGACCACACCACCACATGACCACACCACCACCTCCACCACCACCTCCACCACCTCCTCCACCACCACCACATGACCACACCAGGGTGAAGGGATGCAGCATCACCAATCAGGGCAGCCTCCTCACCATCGTCTCCTCCGACGGCTATGTCAAGGCCTATGACCTCTGTGTCGACATGGTTGGTGCTGATGATGATGGTGATGATGATGATGATGATGATGGTGGTAATGATGATGATGATAATTCAGAAAAAGGAGCTGCAGGTGACGACTAGCTTTATCACTGGAGTGGTGACAGCACATAGGTGGTTGTGCATGGCGAGTCTATGTGAGGAGGAGGAGGAGGAAGAGGAAGAAGAGTTAGACTTATATACTGGAGATGAGGCTGTTGATGACGATGATGATGATGATGACGATGATGATGATGATGATGACGATGATGTTGGTGCTGACAATGGTGGTGAAGATGATGACGGGGATAATGATGATGATGAAGATGAGGAAGCCAAAGTCAAGGTTGATGTCAGACGGACGAACGGTTCAAGTCTCAAAAGTGAGCTTTAGCAGTGGTAGTAGTATTAGTAGGAGTAGTAGTAGTAGTAGTGGTAGTAGTAGTAGTAGTAGTAGTAGTAGTAGTAGTAGTAGTAGTAGTAGTAGTAGTAGTGGTAGTAGTAGTAGTAGTGGTAGTAGTAGTAGTGGTAGTAGTAGTAGTAGTAGTAGTAGTAGTAGTGGTAGTAGTATTAGTAGTAGTGGTAGTAGTAGTGGTAGTAGTAGTAGTAGTGGTAGTAGTAGTAGTAGTGGTAGTAGTGGTAGTAGTAGTAGTAGTGGTAGTAGTACTAGTGGTAATAGTGGTAATAGTAGTAGCAGTAGTAGTAGTAGTAGAAGTGGTAGTAGTAGCAGTGTTAGTATTAGTAGTAGTAGTAGTAGTAGTAGTAGTAGTAGTAGTAGTAGTAGTAGTAGTACTAGTAGTAATAGCAGTGGTAGTAGTTGAAAGTTATTCATTGTGCTTACTTGCAGCATCAGGCAGCAAAGCTGGCAAGCTGAAGGAGGGAGACGGCAAGAGTTGGTTGTCATGGAAGCGCTTCAAGAAGACAGATGACAAAGAAGACGCTAGTGATGGTGATGGGAAGAAGAAGAAGAAGAGTGAAGGTGGCGTGGGAGGACGGAAGAGAAAGGGTGGAGGTGATGGAGGGAAGAGTGGGTTGCTGAAAAGGAGGAATGTGGAAGGGAAGGCTGCATTGGAAAGGAGTGTTTCTAGAAGGAAGTCGTCTACATCTGACAAGGGCTCAGCCAGGAGGGATGCCAGGAGTCAAAGTGGTAGTAGGATTAGCAGTGGTGGTGTTAGAAAAAGAAGTAGTAGTAGTAGTAGGGCTGGTGGTAGTATTAGAAGAAGTAGGGGTGGTGGTAGTAGTAGTAGTCGAGGTGGTTTTAAAAAAAGTAGAAAAAGTGGTTAAAAGTCTGATACCAGTATAGCACTATTTTGAGACTTTCGAAAAAAATATTATAACTCATAAAATTTCATTTGATTAATAAATTTTTAAAGCATTTTTCAAAGAAAATTGATTTTTTTCAATAATTAGGCTCTAAAAGATGAGGTCACTTTTAAGCATCTACCGTAGCCGCTCAAATGAGTTGTTCCTGTGATGCCGAAAAAGTGCAACTCAAAAGTAAGTTTCCAGTAAATGCATTTACAATTTTAAACTCGTTTTTCCTTTCAAAGATGCTCTAGCAGAGGCAACGAGGATGATGAAGTTGCTGGTGCGACGAGTAGAGGAGCAAGAGAGGTCTCTGCAGGAACTGAAGAATGACGTTGTGGTGCTCAATTGCCAGGTCTTTAAAATTTAAGACTTAATTCGTTTAATGTTTGCCACTTCTTCCAATACACTGCCAATGAACACAAAATACCCACGCATGCACGGCAGTTGACAGTGTACAAGAGTGACTTTGAGTCAGAGAGAGAGAGCAGGGTTGGCATGAATGACGTCATCCTGGAGCTGCAAGCCGAAAACCAGCAACTCAAGGAACAACTGCAAGCTGCAGGGTTGTGATGAGGAGGAAGAGAAGAAGACAATTACCATTAAATGAGAATAATAAGGCAGATGTACATCTAGGATTGGCAATGTGTTCCTTCAGTGTCTTGCAGCAAGCATAAGGAACATCAAAAACATTTTGAGGTGCCTTTGGGAGCAAGTCATTCCACTCATGATTGTGCTAAAGAGGAAGAAAATAATAAGCACAGAATGCATACTCTATGGTGTTTGTTTCAGATCTTGAGATGCACTTGATTCTAATGAGAATGTTTGTTCCTTTCATTCATTCATTAATTCATCCATTCTTTCTGGACATAATTATAAAATCTAGATGCTCTCATGTCTTCATGCAAGAGAACCAGTGTTATTTTCGTAACGAAAACGACAATTCTGAATAATCGTTCCACGAAAACGAAAATAAAAACTAAATTTATTTCCAAAACGAAAATAAAAACTATAATTATTTCCAAAACGAAACTGAAATAAAAACTATAATTATTTTCAAAACGAAAATTAAATACATTTTTATGATATGTCATAATATGCATATGATTAACTTATATAAAAAAAATATGTCTTTATTATAAACATTATCTTTGGGCTTTATGAAAGTAGAGCCATTTATAAAACGTTATTTTATTACCGCTTCGCCTTGTTAATTAAATTATCACTTATTTTAATAGTAACTTGTTTGTTATATTTCAAATATGTTATTTCTCAATAATTTACGTAATCAATTCTTTTAATATTTCAATTGACTTAGTTTTTGTAAAACTAATTTGTTAATATATTTCTCAATTTTACCGTTTCATTTTGTGATCAATTAATTTTTTTAGATATGAAAAAAATATTGTTTAAAGTTGTAAATTAATATATTTGTAAATCTAAAATGAAAATAAAAACTATAATTATTTTCAAAACTGAAACGAAAATAAAAATTTAAATTATTTTCAAAACGAAAATAAAAACTTAAATTATTTTCAAAACGAAAACGAAAATAAAAACTATAATTGACTCCAAAACGAAACTGAAATAAAAACTATAACTATTTTATGAAACGAAAATAAAACTGAAGAAAACTGCCATTACACTGCATCATCACTAGAAAACTGCCATTACACTGCATCATCACTGAATTAAAATTCATTGAATCAGCAAATATTTAAAGAAAAAGTTTGACCTCTGAGATAGATTTCTTTTTTATGTAAACAAATAAATGGTTATTTATTCAGCTTCAAGTTCTGCTCTTGATAATTTACACGTTATCACTTTTAAATTAAGATTAGAATTATTTAAGGTCATTTCGAAAATTGAGGTTTTTTATCCTTATTAAATAAGGCTTATTTGTTATTTTTTTGAATATTAATAACTTTAATTCAAATAAATTCAACTTTCTTTTTATTATTATTATTTTTTGCACAATCTGTGATTTATTTAATTGAACGCGTTTTTAAATATTAAGCAAAAAAACTTTTTTTATTTATAATTTCCAACTTTCCAATCAGCAGTGACAAGAAACTTGGCAAAGCAATGGGTCGTCATTTTGGAAGCTTGGGCGTAAAGGTGAATGGTCTCATCTACTACAGCCTGTCTCCCTACGAACAGAGGGTTGCTGCAGGCTTCAGCAAGGCCATTCCCAACACTCTGAGGAGGATGAAGGAAAGCATCATTCCCTTCTTTCTGCGTGGGTTCCACTAATTGCACAACTTTATTATCTTTTATATTTATTTTCTATTTAATTATTAAATGTAAACTATATTAAATTTTAATATAGTTTACATTTCTCCTAATAATCACGACTCTTATAATCAGAATAGTTCACAATGACTCCACCTCGACCACTACTTCAGCAATGTTTGGGACATTCATGCTGTACCAGTGGGCTGAGAGGGATTACATCAGGAGACAGCGCAAGGACCCCAAGGCATTTGAACACGAGGTGTGAGCTCTCTGCAGCACTCCAAGCAGTTGATGATGTTTCTTTGGGGCTTGTTGCCTTCCAAAAATTCTCAATAAATTGAACTTGGAAAATACATTTCAAAGTGTACATTAAACAGCTTTCCAACTTTTTGTTTTCTTAAAACTTCTGTGTCCACATCAAATATAAGTAAAGGCTGAATGAAAAGAAGGCATGAATGCAATTGTTACTACTTGCGTTGCGTAAGCGCTTGCTCTGCTGCTCAAAGAGCGTTTCCTGGTTTGGAGGGACTTTGTCAATGCAGAGAAGTAGTCTCTTGGGGGTCTGGTGGGTGCAATGCTGTGCATCCAGAAGCTGTGAGAGAAGGAAAGCAGAGAGGTTTTTGTGAGGAAGAGTTGTGACAATATAAGCAGCATCTGTTGACTCTGTAAACAAGACTGTGTTCTCTATTGCTGACCATCAGGATCTTTCAGCATTGAGACGGCTTCCGACGGTGACTCGGTCTATTACTTCAACACACACTAATACAGAGGCAAGCACACATACATCCCCATAAACGCACCCGCACACACGCATAAATACGCACACAAATACATAAGCGCACTTATATAAGAGACACAAATCTTCATGAAGACGAGCTGCAGAGACGGGTCAGGCTGTCACGCCGTGTGCAGGAGCATATATGAAGCATCTGCTGCTGCCATCCCTGTCATCTTGCGATACTGACTTGAAGCCATCAAACTCAAGGCGTTCCTGATGATGATGACGTCTTGCTGATGATGATGATAATGATCACTCGATGATGGACTATCGTATATAAAGAAGTGACAGACATTACAAAGTGTTTAAAGTGATTGCATGTTTGCTGCTTTGAAGGGAGACAAGCTGACGATGCCACTGCTCATAAAGGTGTTTGTGGTGGTGGCGTTGTTGTGCGGTGAGGGGTCGATGGTGGGAGGGAAGAGGAGGGAGAAGGGGGAGAATGCAGGAAGGAAGATGAGAGAAGAGGAGAGGAATGAAGAAGAGAAGAGAGAGAAGGAGTTGATGGAGAGGCTGATGCAGGAAAACGAAGATGTGCCTCACATGTGCAGGAAAGGTACTCTTCTATAACACTATAATCATCATCACCATCATCGTCACATCACCATCGGCATCATCATCACCATCATCGTCACATCACCATCAGCATCATCATCACATCATCGTCACATCACCATCGGCATCATCATCACCATCATCGTCACATCACCATCAGCATCATCATCACATCATCGTCACATCACCATCGGCATCATCATCACCATCATCGTCACATCACCATCGGCATCATCATCACCATCATCGTCACATCACCATCGGCATCATCATCACCATCATCGTCACATCACCATCGGCATCATCATCACCATCATCGTCACATCACCATCGGCATCATCATCACCATCGGTATCATCATCACCATCATCGTCACATCACCATCGGCATCATCATCACCCTCGGTATCATCACCATCGGCATCATCATCACCATCATCGTCACATCACCATCGGCATCATCATCACCATCATCGTCACATCACCATCGGCATCATCGTCACATCACCATCGGCATCATCATCACCATCATCGTCACATCACCATCGGCATAATCATCATCATCGGTATCATCACCATACGCAATCCTCATCATGACCACAATCATTATCATCGTTTTGTTAGTTCACGAAATATCTCTGGGGAGCGTTGTCGTAAGTTATGGCTTGTAACATAACTCTTCTAACCACCCTCATCCCCCCTTATCATCCTCCTCCTCCTCATCATCATCGCATCATCAGCATCATTATCATGATCGTCATCATCACCATCACCAGACATATGCAGAGAAACATGGACTTATTCGAATCTGAAAGGAGATGTTTTGTGGCCAGACGTGATGGTGGGTGTGTTGTTGTTGGTGTGGTTGTTGTTGGTGTGTTGTTGTTGGTGTGTTGTTGTTGGTGTGTTGTTGTTGGTGTGGTTGTTGTTGGTGTGGTTGTTGTTGGTGTGGTTGTTGTTGGTGTGGTTGTTGTTGGTGTGGTTGTTGTTGGTGTGGTTGTTGTTGGTGTGGTTGTTGTTGGTGTGGTTAGTGGGGTTGTGGTTGTTGTTGGTGTGGTTGTTGTTGGTGTGGTTGTTGTTGGTGTGGTTGTTGTTGGTGTGGTTGTTGTTGGTGTGGTTGTTGTTGGTGTGGTTGTTGTTGGTGTGGTTGTTGTTGGTGTGGTTGTTGTTGGTGTGGTTGTTGTTGGTGTGGTTGTTGTTGGTGTGGTTAGTGGGGTTGTGGTTGTTGTTGGTGTGGTTGTTGTTGGTGTGGTTGTTGTTGGTGTGGTTGTTGTTGGTGTGTTGTTGTTGGTGTGGTTGTTGTTGGTGTGGTTGTTGTTGGTGTGGTTGTTGTTGGTGTGTTGTTGTTGGTGTGGTTAGTGGGGTGGTGGTTGGGGTTTTTGTACTTGGAACTGATAGGTTATCACAACTTGCCGCGCCACCAGCAAGTCTTATCAACGTTTACAATGTAGCGATGCCAGTAGTGGTGATGATATTGATGTTGTTGGTGATGGTGATAGTGATGTTGTTGGTTGTGATGATAGTTGTTGTAGATGGAATGACAAAAAAGTATAATGAAGAGCAGTGATGGTTTTAGTAGTAGTAGTGGCACACAGCTGGAGCAGTGGTGAGTGGTCGGCACAAAGGACCCGGGAGGGCGTCACTGATTGCATTGAAGAGCTTCGAGCCTTCGACAAAGGAGCTCTAAAGTCGTCATCGCAATAAACTTCTTCGTACTCGTCTCGTCAATATATCCACTACAACCACTATCATCATCATCATCATCTTCATCATCATCATCATCATCTTAATCATGATGATGATGATGATCATCATCATCATCATCATCATCATCTTAATCATGATCATTATCATCATCATCATCATCATCATCATCATCATCATCATCATCATCATCATCATCATCATCATCATCATCATCATCATCATCATCATCATCATCATCATCACCAGCATCTACATCATCACCATCACCACTGCAGGTAGGCACAAACATCTCAAAGGTGTGTCCTTACTCGGTGGATGGGAGGCATCAGATGCACTACAGGTGTGTCGTCAGGGAGGACGGGCAGGGGGTGGAGTGGGTGGACTACATCGACCACTGGTGTCCCAAACCTCCCTTCTCTGAACTCGCCAGCTCAATCAACGAGACCCTGCAGGTGGGTGGGTGGGTTCAGAGAAATGGGTGGGTAAGTGAGGGTGGCTGGATGCCCTTACACAACACCACACAGAGACAGAATGCCCTAACACAACACTACACAGAGACAGAATGCCCTAACACAACACCACACAGAGACAGAATGCCCTAACACAACACCACACATAGACAGAATGCCCTCACACAACACCACACAGAAACAGAATGCCCTCACACAATACCACACATAGACAGAATGCCCTCACACAACACCACACATAGACAGAATGCCCTCACACAACACCACACAGAAACAGAATGCCCTCACACAACACCACACAGAAACAGAATGCCTTAACCCAACACCACACAGAGACAGAATGCCCTAACACAACACCACACAGAGACAGAATGCCCTAACACAACACCACACAGAGACAAAATGCCTCTGACTGCCGACTGATCCTGCTTTTTATGGAGCAGCTGATCGAGATGCAGCGCAACTTCAGCGACTACCCCACCCTCTCCTCCGACTTCCGTTTCGCCCTCGACTTCCTCTTCGCAGAGGCGCTGCAGTGCTTGAAAAGAGCAGATGGTGGTGCTGATGATGATGGCGATGATGGTGCTGCTGATGATGATGGCGATGATGGTGGTGCTGATGATGATGAAGGGAGGAACGATCGAAAGCTGCTTGACTTCCTCTCGACGCTCTTCTACCCGAACTTCCGAGCGCACTGGAGTGAGTGATGTCTGAGACCATAACGGCCTGCTTGGTGCTGCTGTCTTCAAAGTGCCGCTTTAATGACAGGAGAAAAAAAACAGACTCACTCGCACAAAATACACAAACACACAAACACACACACACACACACACACACACACACACACACACACACACACACACACACACACACACACACACACACACACACACACACACACACACACACACACACACACACACACACACACACACACACACACACACACACACACACACACACACACACACACACACACACACACACACACACACACACACACACACACACACACACACACACACACACACACACACACACACACACACACACACACACACACACACACACACACACACACACACACAAACACACACACACACAAACACACACACACACACACACACAGATAACAAGAGAAATGACTTCTCGAGGTTGGCACTCTTGCATGTTTTCGATTGAGATTTGAAGGCTCGTGCCCTCCCACAGGATGTTTTCATTGCTGCAAAGCATGTCTCGACACCCCTTCTCACCTGCTTCATCAACATCATCATCATCACCATCATCACCATCATCATCATCATCTTCATCATCCTCAAGCACCCTTTCTTACGAGTCGATCTTCATCTCACACGGCACACTGCACACACAAGCTCTCTGCATCGCCTTCCCCAACCAAGTCACCATCACCTTGCAGGGTCAGTGTCTGATGTAGTGATGGGGATGATCCTGATGATGATGCTGATGCTGATGATGATGATGATGATGATGATGATGATGGGGATGATGATGAGCAGACAATCGAAAATCCACAAATGCTCTTAACGGATGAAGCGCATTAGGAGCAGTTGGAAATCAATGCCGCTGCATTGCGCCATGCTCCTTCTAATCATGATCTATCTAATATTATTCAGAACCTAGCTAATGTTTATTCATGAATTTGATAATGTTAATTAATTTATATGCACGAAGCATGCACACGAGGCACACTTCAAACTTCTCATATAACCACGCTGCATTTGAGCCCATGTGCGGCAGCCTGTTGCATAGCAAACTGAAAATATTAATAATAATAAAGAAATGGGGAAAAAATAAAATGATTGATGATCGGAATAAGAATAGTCGCAATCCCCCCGTCATGACGTCACCCCCTTCGCCCCTCCCCTCACGATGACACGTGATCAAGTGGGAGATTCAATTTAGAGATCTTTTGCAGCACGTGTGGGCTATTCTTCCTCTTTGATTTCACTCCATAAACTAGCGCTAGAGGCTTTCAAGCATCAAGCTCTCATCGGCGATTGACGCGTGCGCTCTGTTCTCTGCTGAAGTCTGTGCTGAAGTCTGTGCTGAAGTCTGTGCTGAAGTCTGTGCTGAAGTCTGTGCTGAAGTCTGTGCTGAAGTCTGTGCTGAAGTCTGTGCTGAAGTCTGTGCTGAAGTCTGTGCTGAAGTCTGTGCTGAAGTCTGTGCTGAAGTCTGTGCTGAAGTCTGCCTCATGCATGCATGGGTGCATGGATGCATTCATGGGTGCATAGATGTATGCATGGATGTATGCATGGATGTATGCATAGATGTATGCATGGATGGAGGAAAAACAGATGGAGCAAAATACAGAAATGCAAAAGCAAGCGACATAAATGACACAACAAAAACACACTGGACGCACGCAAGAGAGTAAGCGATAATAAAATAAGGAGGAAAGAATCAAAAGAAAGGAAGAGAATGAGGGAGGGTAATGGAGTTAGTGCAGTCGAAGCAGTCGAAGCAGATTGAATGTGCATATGCAGGTGCAGGCAAGGAGGGCGGCATCGGGAGTGGTGGGAGTGGGGAGGGTCTTGGGGAGGCTGGAGGGGAGGGTCCTGGGGAGGCTGGAGGGGAGGGCAGTGCTCCAGGCAGGAGGGTGAGGGTGATCATGATCGACAGTTTCTCGGACTGCCAGTTGATCAAGGACTTGGACAGAGAAGTCGAAATAGTCCAAGGTGGGTGGGTGGGAAGTAAGGATGATGAGGGTAATGATACTTTAAACGATGATGATGGTGATGATGATGATGATGTCACTTGAAAGGTAATGAGACAGACGCAAGACCGAAAGTAATGGAGCATGGATGGAGTGATGAGTCAGCAGATGTTGACAACTACAACATCACCATCTTTAACAGCAGCAAGCACTACAACAACAACATCTTTCTTTTCACCAACACCACTACTAATGAAGACTACAACAGCAACTACACCTCCTCCTCGTTTGATGAAGTCTTGCCTTCCACCACTTTCGAGTCAGTCGCATTACAAATTAGTCACTATCGCTTGCGCATGTCTCTGTGCTATTAGCACGTCAACGTAGCCTCTCACATGACTTGGCGTTCGTTTTCTCATCTTTCTTTCTTGTGGATCTTTCAAGAAACAGTTGCACACTTCAAACCGCCACTACTACCACACCAAACAACCACACCACTACCACGCCACTACTACCACACAACCACACCAAACCACACAACATCGCACCACTACCACACCACACCACAACATACCACACCACACCACTACCACACTACACCACACCACACCATTAGCACCACTACTACCATAATCATACCACACGATAACTACCACAACTTTCCCACACCAAATGACCACTTTAAGGCGATTGCAGATGACAGGTCCATTGATCTTCATCGATGTCATTGGAGGTTGGTGGTTTAATAATAATAATAGTGACGAACATTATTATAGTGGCGTATGACCCGAACGGGCTTCCAGGCCACTTAGGCTGCATATTTTCATTTGCGCCTTTGGGTTACTAGGGCATTGGTTGCACTTGAACCTAGGACCTTTCATTGTTGGTCAAGCCGAGAGTCGTTACCGACTCGGCTACCGGTTGGTTGGTTGGTTAGTTGATTGGTTGGTTGGTTGGTGGGTGGAGAAGGTTGGTGGTGGAGGTTGGTTAATTGGCTGGTTGGTTGGTGGTTGGTTGGTGGTGGAAGTTGGTTGGTTGGTTAGCTGGTTGGTGGTGGAGGTTGGTGGTTGGTAGTGGAGGTTGCTTGGTTGGTTGATAGGTTGTTGGTGGGAGTTGGTTGGTTGGTGGTGGAGGCTGGTTGGTTGGTGGTAGAGGTTGGTTGGTGGAGGCTGGTTGGTTGGTTGTGGCAGTGGGCATCGAAGGGAGATGAAAGAGGGTTAGGAGGGGATAGAAGGACGATTATGAGAGGACAGAAGGAAGATTAGGAGAGAATAGAAAGACGATTAGGAGGGGATAGAAGGAAGATTAGAGATTAGGAGGGGATAGAAGGAAGATTAGGAGGGGATAGAAGGAAGATTAGGAGAGAATAGAAGGAAGATTAGGAGAGGATAGAAGGAAGATTAGGAGGTGATAGAAGGAAGATTAGGAGGGGATAGAAGGAAGATTAGGAGAGGATAGAAGGAAGATTAGGAGGTGATAGAAGGAAGATTAGGAGGGGATAGAAGGAAGATTAGGAGGGGATAGAAGGAAGATTAGGAGGGGATAGAAGGAAGATTAGGAGGGGATAGAAGGAAGATTAGGAGGGGATAGAAGGAAGATTAGGAGGGGATAGAAGGAAGATTAGGAGAGGATAGAAGGAAGATTAGGAGGGAATAGAAGGAAGATTAGGAGGGGATAGAAGGAAGATTAGGAGGGGATAGAAGGAAGATTAGGAGGGGATAGAAGGAAGATTAGGAGGGGATAGAAGGAAGATTAGGAGGGGATAGAAGGAAGATTAGGAGGGAATAAAAGGAAGATTAGAAGGGGATAGAAGGAAGATTAGGAGGGGATAGAAGGAAGATTAGGAGGGGATAGAAGGAAGATTAGGAGGGGATAGAAGGAAGATTAGAAGGGGATAGAAGGAAGATTAGGAGGGGATAGAAGGAAGATTAGGAGCGGATAGAAGGAAGATTAGAAGGGGATAGAAGGAAGATTAGGAGGGGATAGAAGGAAGATTAGGAGGGGATAGAAGGAAGATTAGGAGGGGATAGAAGGAAGATTAGGAGGGGAAAGAAGGAAGATTAGGAGGGAATAAAAGGAAGATTAGAAGGGGATAGAAGGAAGATTAGGAGGGGATAGAAGGAAGATTAGGAGGGGATATAAGGAAGATTAGGAGGGGATAGAAGGAAGATTAGAAGGGGATAGAAGGAAGATTAGGAGGGGATAGAAGGAAGATTAGGAGCGGATAGAAGGAAGATTAGAAGGGGATAGAAGGAAGATTAGGAGGGGATAGAAGGAAGATTAGGAGGGGATAGAAGGAAGATTAGGAGGGGATAGAAGGAAGATTAGGAGGTGATAGGAGAAAGATTAGGAGGGGATAGAAGGAAGATTAGGAAGGGATAGAAGGAAGATTAGGAGGGGATAGAAGGAAGATTAGGAGGTGATAGGAGGAAGATTAGGAGGGGATAGAAGGAAGATTAGGAGGGGATAGAAGGAAGATTAGGAAGGGATAGAAGGAAGATTAGGAGGGGATAGAAGGAAGATTAGGAGGGGATAGAAGGAAGATTAGGAGAGGATAGAAG
This sequence comes from Piscicola geometra, assembly GCA_943735955.1. Lineage (NCBI taxonomy): Eukaryota > Metazoa > Annelida > Clitellata > Hirudinida > Piscicolidae > Piscicola > Piscicola geometra. The sequence goes on from OX030963.1 coordinate 205,256, forward strand.
GAAGATTAGGAGGGGATAGAAGGAAGATTAGGAGGGGATAGAAGGAAGATTAGGAGGTGATAGAAGGAAGATTAGGAGGTGATAGAAGGAAGATTAGGAGGGGATAGAAGGAAGATTAGGAGAGGATAGAAGGAAGATTAGGAGGTGATAGAAGGAAGATTAGGAGGGGATAGAAGGAAGATTAGGAGGGGATAGAAGGAAGATTAGGAGGGGATAGAAGGAAGATTAGGAGGGGATAGAAGGAAGATTGGGAGGGGATATAAGGAAGATTAGGAGGGGATAGAAGGTAGATTAGAAGGGGATAGAAGGAAGATTAGGAGGGGATAGAAGGAAGATTAGGAGCGGATAGAAGGAAGATTAGAAGGGGATAGAAGGAAGATTAGGAGGGGATAGAAGGAAGATTAGGAGGGGATAGAAGGAAGATTAGGAGGGAATAGAAGGAAGATTAGGAGGGGATAGAAGGAAGATTAGGAGAGGATAGAAGGAAGATTAGGAGGGAATAGAAGGAAGATTAGGAGGGGATAGAAGGAAGATTAGGAGGGGATAGAAGGAAGATTAGGAGGGGATAGAAGGAAGATTAGGAGGGGATAGAAGGAAGATTAGGAGGGGAAAGAAGGAAGATTAGGAGGGAATAAAAGGAAGATTAGAAGGGGATAGAAGGAAGATTAGGAGGGGATAGAAGGAAGATTAGGAGGGGATATAAGGAAGATTAGGAGGGGATAGAAGGAAGATTAGAAGGGGATAGAAGGAAGATTAGGAGGGGATAGAAGGAAGATTAGGAGCGGATAGAAGGAAGATTAGAAGGGGATAGAAGGAAGATTAGGAGGGGATAGAAGGAAGATTAGGAGGGGATAGAAGGAAGATTAGGAGGGGATAGAAGGAAGATTAGGAGGTGATAGGAGAAAGATTAGGAGGGGATAGAAGGAAGATTAGGAAGGGATAGAAGGAAGATTAGGAGGGGATAGAAGGAAGATTAGGAGGGGATAGAAAGAAGATTAGGAGGGAATAGAAGGAAGATTAGGAGGGAATAGAAGGAAGATTAGGAGGGGATAGAAGGAAGATTAGGAGGGGATAGAAGGAAGATTAGGAGGAGATAGAAGGAAGATTAGGAGGGGATAGAAGGAAGATTAGGAGTTGATAGGAGGAAGATTAGGAGGGGATAGAAGGAAGATTAGGAGGGGATAGAAGGAAGATTAGGAAGGGATAGAAGGAAGATTAGGAGGGGATAGAAGGAAGATTAGGAGGGGATAGAAGGAAGATTAGGAGAGGATAGAAGGAAGATTAGGAGGGGATAGAAGGAAGATTAGGAGGGGATAGAAGGAAGATTAGGAGGTGATAGAAGGAAGATTAGGAGGGGATAGAAGGAAGATTAGGAGGGGATAGAAGGAAGATTAGGAGGGGATAGAAGGAAGATTAGGAGAGGATAGAAGGAAGATTAGGAGGGGATAGAAGGAAGATTAGGAGGGGATAGAAGGAAGATTAGGAGGTGATAGAAGGAAGATTAGGAGGGGATAGAAGGAAGATTAGGAGGGGATAGAAGGAAGATTAGGAGGGGATAGAAGGAAGATTAGGAGGGGATAGAAGGAAGATTAGGAGGGGATAGAAGGAAGATTAGGAGGGGATAGAAGGAAGATTAGGAGGGGATAGAAGGAAGATTAGGAGGGGATAGAAGGAAGATTAGGAGGGGATAGAAGGAAGATTAGGAGGGAATAGAAGGAAGATTAGGAGGGGATAGAAGGAAGATTAGGAGGGGATAGAAGGAAGATTAGGAGAGGATAGAAGGAGGATTAGGAGGGGATAGAAGGAAGATTAGGAGGGGACAGAAGAAAGATTAGGAGAGAATAGAAGGAAGATTAGGAGGGGATAGAAGGAAGATTAGGAGGTGATAGAAGGAAGATTAGGAGGGGATAGAAGGAAGATTAGGAGGGGATAGAAGGAAGATTAGGAGGGGATAGAAGGAAGATTAGGAGGGGATAGAAGGAAGATTAGGAGGGGATAGAAGGAAGATTAGGAGGGGATAGAAGGAAGATTAGAAGGGGATAGAAGGAAGATTAGGAGGGGATAGAAGGAAGATTAGGAAGGGATAGAAGGAAATCAAAAGATAATTAGAAGGGGTTAGAGGATGGATAGATGGATGAGTAAATGAACACTGAGGGTGGTGGATAATTGGGTGAATAGATGGATAAATAGAGAAAGATGGATGTGTTGATAGATGGATGAATAAAGATAAATAGATAGATGTGGATGGATGAGTGATTAGATGACATTTTTGGAGTAGATTAGCTTGCATAAAAAGACAGCTCACAGCAACAAAAATAACTAAAACAACAACAACACCTGCAACAACAACTGTGACAACAACTGCGACAACAACTGCAACAACAACAACTCACAGAACATCACTCCCGACTCGATGACATGCCTGCCACGAGACCTTACACAAACAGAGAGGGTAATAAAGATAATGGAGGTGATGATATTGATGGTGATGTTGCTGATGGAGATGATGGCGATGAGAGGCTGTTACTGAGGGTCACAGCTACAATCACTCTGAAGGCATTCCTAGAGGTTTGTTGCTGGAGAGAGGGGGAGTGGAGGGATGGGGAGTGGAGGGAGGGGGGAGTGGAGGGAGGGGGAGTGGAGCGAGGGGGGAATGGAGGAAGGGGGAGTGGAGGGAGGGGGGAGTGGCGAGAGGGGGGAGTGGAAGAAGGGGGAGTGGTGAGAGGGGGGAGTGGCGAGAGGGGGGAGTGGAGGGAGGGGGGAGTGGCCTGTTTCGGTCGCATTGGAGGAAGCGATTATGAGGGTAATAAAGATGGTGGTGGCAGTGATGATGACGGTGGCAGTGATGATGACGTTGGCAGTGATGATGACGTTGGCAGTGATGATGACGTTGGCAGTGATGATGACGGTGGCAGTGATGATGACGGTGGCAGTGATGATGACGAAAGTTATGATAATAGTCTTAATAAAACCTTCTTGCGTAATGTAGACTCTGCAGGCGTCCTCTGCGGTGTGGTACTTCTGTGGCAGACTGCCCCTCGGCGATGCAGGTGGGTGTTGACCAGGCAACAACAACAACAACAACGAGCAAGACAGCAGTTAACCTCCAACAACCATCCCCTCACAGATGAAGACCAGTTTACGGAACTGTCCCGATGGGAGTTCGACTGCTTGACGACTGTTTCCCCTGGCAACGAGAGTGTCACGTGCAGTTGCCTCGCTCCAGGATTCATTGCTGTCTTCCATAACCAGGTAGATGTCCGTGAAGATGAATGGAAGAAAACAGAAAGAAAGGATGACGGGAGAGGATGATTTTTGAAATGCAAATGTGGACAACACAGATGCAGCAGCATACAGGATACACCCCGCCATACAACCCCAGAGACGTCTTCGTCAGTTTTACAGTCTCTTTTTCTTCATTCATCCTTTCATCCATCTTTTCTTGCATCCAACATGCTTCTATCCACCATGCATTCATCCCTATGCATTCATCCAGATTGCATGCATTCATGCACACTGCATCCATGCACACTGCATCCATGCACACTGCATCCATGCACACTACATCCATGCACACTGCATCCATGCACACTGCATCCATGCACACTGCATCCATGCACACTACATCCATGCACACTACATCCATGCACACTGCATCCATGCACACTGCATCCATGCACACTGCATCCATGCACACTGCATCCATGCACACTGCATCCATGCACACTGCATCCATGCACACTGCATCCATGCACACTACATCCATGCACACTGCATCCATGCACACTGCATCCATGCACACTGCATCCATGCACACTGCATCCATGCACACTGCATCCATGCACACTACATCCATGCACACTGCATCCATGCACACTGCATCCATGCACACTGCATCCATGCACACTGCATCCATGCACACTGCATCCATGCACACTGCATCCATGCACACTGCATCCATGCACACTGCATCCATGCACACTGCATCCATGCACACTGCATCCATGCACACTACATCCATGCACACTGCATCCATGCACACTGCATCCATGCACACTGCATCCATGCACACTGCATCCATGCACACTGCATCCATGCACACTGCATCCATGCACACTGCATCCATGCACACTGCATCCATGCACACTGCATCCATGCACACTGCATCCATGCACACTGCATCCATGCACACTGCATCCATGCACACTGCATCCATGCACACTGCATCCATGCACACTGCATCCATGCACACTACATCCATGCACACTGCATCCATGCACACTGCATCCATGCACACTGCATCCATGCACACTGCATCCATGCACACTGCATCCATGCACACTACATCCATGCACACTGCATCCATGCACACAGGGCTTCCGCTTGACGGCAGGCTTGGTGGTCGCTTCGATGGCGTTGAGGAGCATCTCCATTGTCGCCCTCGTCGCCACCTTCTTCACCTTCGCTCTCTTCAAGTCCACCACCCTTGCTACTACTACTACTACCACTACTACTACTACTACTACTACTACTACTACTACTACTACTACTACTACTACTACTACTACTACTACTACTACTACTACTACCACTACTACTACTACTACTACTACTACTACTACTACTACTACTACTACTACTACTACTACTACTACTACTACTACTACTACTACCACTACTACTACTACTACTACTACTACTACTACTACTACTACTACTACTACCACTACTACTACTACTACTACTACTACTACTACTACTACTACTACTACTACTACTACTACTACTACTACTACTACTACTACTACTACCACTACTACTACTACTACTACTACTACTACTACTACTACTACTACTACTACTACTTCTACTACTACTACTACTACTACTACTACTACTACCACTACTACTACTACTACTACTACTACTACTACTACTACTACTACTACTACTACTACTACCACTACTACTACTACTACTACTACTAATACTACTACTACTACTACTACTACTACTACTACTACTACTACTACTACTACTACTACTACTACTACTAATACTACTACTACTACTACTACTACTACTACTACTACTACTACTACTACTACTACTACTACTACTACTACTACTACTACTACCACTACTACTACTACTACTACTACTACTACTACTACTACTACTACTACTACTACTACTACTACTACTACTACTACTACTACTACTACTACTACTACTACTACTACTACTACCACTACTACTACTACTACTACTACTACTACTACTACTACTACTACTACTACTACTACTACTACTACTACTACTACTACCACTACTACTACTACTACTACTACTACTACTACTACTCCTACTACTACTACTACTACTACCATCTACTACTACTACTACTACTACCACTACTACTACTACTACTACTACTACTACTACTACTACTACTACTACTACTAGTACTACTACTAATACTACTACTACTGCTACCACTACTATTAATACTACTACTTCTACTACTACTACTACCACCACCTCCACTGCAGGAAGACGAGGAAGGGCGTAGCGACGAAGATCCTCTTAAACTTGTGCAGTTCACTGCTGCTGCTGCTGGCGGTCTTCTTCCTCGCTGATCAACGAGCCCATCTCAGGAAGGAATGTCCCGTCTACAATGGCCTCAGGTTGCCAGGAGGGTGGTGGTGTTGATGACAGTAGTGTTGGTGGTGTGGTTGATGACAGTAGTGTTGGTGGTGGGGTTGATGATAGTAGTGTTGATGACAGTAGTGTTGGTGGTGGTGTTGATGATAGTAGTGTTGGTGGTGGTGTTGATGACAGTAGTGTTGGTGGTGGGGTTGATGATAGTAGTGTTGGTGGTGGGGTTGATGATAGTAGTGTTGGTGATTGAGGGAGCATCTACAGGTACTACTTGTCAATGGTGACACTCATGTGGAACGCTGTCGAAGGCTACAACATGCACCGCATGCTCGTCAAGGTTCGTCCACCCCTGAATTCATCCATCAACCACCCATCCCTGTATTCATCCACCAACCACCCATCCCTTAATTCATCCACCAACCACCCATCCCTGTATTCATCCATCAACCACCCATCCCTGTATTCATCCACCAACCACCCATCCCTGAATTCATCCACCAACCACCCATCCCTGTATTCATCCACCAACCACCCATCCCTGAATTCATGCATCAGCCACCCATCCCTGTATTCATCCATCAGCCTCTCTTACCTCCTCTCTTACCTCCTCTCTTACCTCCTCTCTTACCTTCTCTCTTACCTCCTCTCTTACCTCCTCTCTTACCTCTTCTCTTACCTCCTCTCTTACCTCCTCTCTTACCTCCTCTCTTACCTTCTGTCTTACCTCCTCTCTTACCTCCTCTCTTACCTCCTCTCTTACCTCCTCTCTTACC
>OX030963.1:221689-231689 GCA_943735955.1 Piscicola geometra
GGTGACTCCTTTCAGAAGTTCGGAACTTGAGTCAGACATTTTATTCAGTGAAAGCTCTTTCTCTATTTTGTATCAGCCACATAAATTTTCATAAATGTTAAGTAGGACAAAAATGAAGATGGTAAAAGAGTATTGATTAAAAGATTTTTTTAATGTTATTGACGTAATCTTCTTTTGCAAAAAACTTTTCTTTGGTTTTTGAGTTTTAATGATTTTTTTGGTGCATTCATTTCCAAGACATCACCTGTTGGAAGTTTTAAAAGCCAGAAGTGGGTGTGGATTTTAAAATTAGTGAAACTGTGCAAAACATTATGTTATTTTTATTATTTAATATGTTAAAACAGGGTCTAAAGTGAACGTTTTTTTCATAAAATATTAATATTCTAATTTAATTTAACTAATTTTTAAACCTAAATTAACTTTTGAACAAAGATGTTAATTTTAAAGAATATTTCGCTTAAATATTAAAATTTTGCATTAGATTAAAAATATTATTCAAAAACTTATTCATAATGAGTGTTTCAGACGTCATTGAATGTGCAATCAAAAATTGGTACCCCACCTTCGCGAGGTATTCCTTCAAGAGCATCTTCATAGCGGTGGATCAGAACCTGCTGGACTATCTGGATGGAGAGAGCATTTACCTGCCCGAGACCAATCTCCAAACGAAGGATCAAGACATCTTTTCAGAGCTCAAAGACTTCATACATGACGTAGAGAATGCCATACATGAGTTGGGAGGGGGGGCGCTTCCAAAGTTCACGTGGAGTGTGCCCAGGGATGCTGTGTGGGTGCAGACTGGGCAGACGTTGAAATGCAAAAGCGCTTCAGACGTTCTGCTGCTGTTGAAGAGCTCCAACCAGATCACCCATGACCTCCACCATGCCTTCGATGATTGTCTCACTCCACCACCATTAGAAAATACAAAATCACAAAACTTTAAATCTTTTGAAAAGCACGTTTTATGCTTGAGGAGGTGGCAAGAGATGAGTTTGGAGAGAGAGTTTAGGTGCTTTGTGAAAAGCCAGGAGCTGATTGCCATCTCACAGAGACACACAAACTACTTCTTCCCAAGCCTTTCTTCTAATTCTGCAGCCTACAGTGCCTCAATACAACAATTCTTTGAGTCAAAGATTAAGAATAGGTTTCCATGTGAGGACTATATTCTGGATGTGTACATAGGTGAAGGTGGGCATGTGCTGGTGGTTGACTTCAACCCCTACAATGCATCCACCAACACTCTTCTTTTCACCTATCAAGAACTCTCTTCCTTACACAAGCAATCTCAACTGTCGAGGGCACCTCCTTCTACCACTCCTCCACCCACCACTTCTCCACCCACCACTCCTCCACCCACCACCCATGTCCCACTCCGAAGCATCCCGGACCAATGCAGTGTGCACTCAAACCCCTTTGGATGGGATGCCTACCCTGAAGACCTCCTCCATCTCACTAAGGGCCTCGATCCACACAAGTTTAATGACCTCCTCAAGATGGATATCCAGAAGGGGGATGATGGTGATGATGATGATGCTGATGCCAATGATGCTTGTGATGATGATGGCTATGATGATGATGATGATAAGTATGAGGATTAGTTACAATAAACTAGTTTCGATATCATTAAAGTTACGACAGACTTTTCTTCGCAAAATATAATGGAGGTTCGGCTTCCAGAAGGCACATACATTGCATTGTATGGTAAACGGATAAAAGGTCCTCCGGATAAAAAGTCCTCGGATAAAAAGTCCTCGGATAAAAAGTCCTCCGGATAAAAAGTCCTCCGGATAAAAAGTCCTCCGGATAAAAAGTCCTCCGGATAAAAAGCCCTCCGGATAAAAAGTCCTCCGGATAAAAATCTTCAAAAAATTACTTTTTAAGAAAAAATACGTGATTAATACGTGATCCTTGAGACTTTAAGAATAAAATTTAATACTTTTATCTAATGTTTGCTATATTTTTTTCGTTCAATCTCGAAATAGCATTTGAATAAATTTGAATTGTTTGTGTTTGTTTCTTATTTTTAGCTTATGTTAGAAATATCAAATAGAAGACATAACACTTTCAGATTTTTATGAGAAATGTGGTTAGAGCTCCCAGGAGGAAAAGAATAATCGGGATTAAGAAGTGCTTTTTATATAATTTTATTAATTTTAATGAATGTAAATAATTGTTAGAAATATTTTTAATTAACAAATACTGAAGAGAGACTAATTAATTAATAAATATCAAATAGAAGACATGAAACTTTCGGAGTTGTATGTGAAATGTGGTTAGAGCTCCAAGGAAGAAAAGAATAATTGGAAAGTAGAAGTGCTTTTATATAATTTTATTAATTTTAATGAATGTAAAAAAAAATTTTAGAAAATTTTTTAATTAACATATACAATTAAGAGACTAATTAATTGAGAAATATCAAATAGAAGACATGAATAATCTGGAGGAAAAAGTGCTAGGGCTTCAGATTGAGCACTAGTGCAAAGCTTGCAAGCTCCCACTGGAGGAAGAAGTGCTTTTTATATAAGACTAATTAATTATTTTAAATATTTTGTAGCAAGTGTAGTAAATATCACATAAAAAAGATAAATAATCTGGAGGAAGAAGTGCTAGTGTGTTAGATTGAGCTCCAGTGCAAAGCTTGCAAGCACCCACTGGAGGAATAAGTGCATTTTACATAATTTTATTAACTTGTTATATTATTTTATTAACTTGTTATATTATTTTATTAACTTGTTATATTATTTTATTAACTTTTTATATTATTTTATTAACTTGTTATATTATTTTATTATTTTTTACATTGTTTTATTAAGTTTTTATATAATTTAATTAACTTTTTATCTAATTTAATTAACTTTTATGTCATTTAATTAATTTCAATGAATGTAAAATAATGTTTATAAAAAATTATAATTATCAAATACTAAGAAAAGACTAATTAATTATTTTTAATATTTTGTAGCCAACTTAGGAAATATCAAATAGAAGACATAATAATCTAGAAGAAGTGCTAGGACCTCAGATTGAGCACCAGTGCAAATCTTGCAAGCACCCACTGGCTACCTAATTCACCAGGCAGATGAGCTCTGCAGTTGAAGGACATACTGTCTTCTGAACGACTCTTCTAAATATGAAGTTAATTGAAATAGTTATTTAATTAATTTATTAAAATAGTAAATTTTTATTATTATTTTGGTTAAATCAGTCATTCAGTCATTCAGTCAGTCTATAGGACTATAAGCTGGAGTCTTGAACAACATTGGGTGCTTCAGTTTCTGTTTTTGCTACATCTAGAATAGACTATTTTAACTCATTTTATTATGGTTAATAATATTTTGAAGCCTTTAGTATTTATATTATTAATTCATAAAACTATAAAAATAATATTTTTAGTTGAATAATATATAGTATTTATTTTATTAATTTATAAAAATAATATCTTACATTTATAAAATTTTGAATAAATCAGTCAGTCAGACTATAGGCTATGTTCTTAAACACTATTGGGGCACCACAGTAAGACCTCCAACCAGTTTCTTCCATTCCTTTTGATTTTCTGATAGTCTCAAACAGTCCTTGAGCTCAAACCTTATCCACTCCACTATATTGTTCTACTATCTTTCCTTTGTCTGCTTTTTTTTGTCCTCCCTGGTCAGTGCCTTGAAGATAATGACAACACCATCATATATAATGTTGTGATGCTGAAGATGCTGTATTGGTAAAGACAATGATTCTGTGGCAATGATTATCATGGTGATGTGGGTGAGGTGAAGGGTGATTAAATTATTTTTTAAAGTTGGTTATTTTTTTAAATATTTTCTAAATAAAATAATAACCATGTGTTTTATTTTATTTAATATTCAATACTCATCAAGAACCAGCAGAAAACTTAATGATTAAAGTGAGGAATCAACAACAACCAAGTCTAATTTATTCAAATCCTATTTCCAGATTTAAAAAAAATAGACCAAACATAAGATTAAAGTTTTAAATTGTAATCTTTTAGTTTTAAGGATCACGTATTCTTTTTTAAAGATTATTTCATTGAAGACTTTTTATAATCACGATCAAGAACCAGCAAACAATGTTATAGTTAAAGTGACAAAACAACAACAGCCAAGTCAAATTTATTCAAATGCTATTTCGAGATTGAACGAAAAAAATATAGCAAACATTAGATAAAAGTATTAAATTTTATTCTTAAAGTTTCAAAGATCACGTATTAATCACGTATTTTCCCTTGAAAAGAAATTTTTTGAAGATTTTAATCCTGAAGACTTTTTATCCGGAAATTTTAATCCGGAGGACTTTTTATCCGGAGGACTTTTTATCCGGAGGACTTTTTATCCGGAGGGCTTTTTATCCGGAGGACTTTTTATCCGGAGGACTTTTTATACGGAGGACTTTTTATCCGGAGGACTTTTTATCCGGAGGACTTTTTATCCGAGGACTTTTTATCCGAGGACTTTTTATCCGAGGACTTTTTATCCGGAGGACTTTTTATCCTAGAACCGCATTGTATAGCTTGATGGAAACATGCCTGTTGCTTGGAGAAGCAGCTCATTAATCGTTCAAGTACCTTTGAAAACAAAAGACTATAATTTTATTATTCATTAAAATTTTATTAGTTGTTTTTGGAAAAAAAATTATAAAATAAATATTTCATTTCGACTTCACTTTTAACTATTTTAAAGTTTCATGCTCTGTAATTTCTGAAAACCCACGTGAAAGCGACAAAAGCAAGACTAAAAGATTGTCATTTGAAACGCCTTCGTCACTACAACTCATCTTATTCAACAGTTGCACTCGTCTGCTGTTATGGCCACAAGGATCAAGCTGGATAGCAGGATCGGCTGGCTTATTCAAAATGGCTATGCCAAAAACCACCGATCGATGTTTGTCATCGTGGGAGACAAGGCCAGAGAACAGGTTCGATTGTTTTCACTTTTTAACTCTGATCTAATGTTTTATGAGAAGCATGTTCATCCATGCCTGCCTACCTACCTACCTACCTACCTACCTACCTACCTACCTACCTACCTACCTACCTACCTACCTACCTACCTACCTACCTACCTACCTACCTACCTACCTACCTACCTACCTACCTACCTACCTACCTACCTACCTACCTACCTACCTACCTACCTACCTACCTACCTACCTACCTACCTACCTACCTATCTACCTACCTACATACCTACCTACCTACCTACCTACCTACCTATCTACCTACCCACCCACCTACCTACCTACCTACCCACCTACCTACCTACCCACTAGTAGTGTTACAATTGTTCGATGTTTGCCAGATACCGAACCTGTTCCACGTGATGATGAAGATGGGCTGCAGGGCGAGCACCAATGTGCTGTGGGCCTACAAGAAGGATCTCGGCTTCAGCAGGTCACAACCACCTCCCATCCTCTCTCCCTTCATCTCCCATCCTCTCTCCCTTCATCTCCCATCCTCATCTCCCATCCTCTCTCCCTTCATCTCCCATCCTCTCTCCCTTCATCTCCCTTCATCTCCCATCCTCTCTCCCTTCATCTCCCATCCTCTCTTCCTTCATCTCCCATCCTCTCTCCCTTCATCTCCCATCCTCTCTCCCTTCATCTCCCATCTTCTCTCCCTTCCTCTCTCCCTTCATCTCCCATCCTCATCTCCCATCCTCTCTCCCTTCATCTCCCATCCTCTCTCCCTTCATCTCCCATCCTCTCTCCCTTCATCTCCCATCCTCTCTCCCTTCATCTCCCATCCTCTCTCCCTTCATCTCCCATCCTCTCTCCCTTCATCTCCCATCCTCTCTCCCTTCATCTCCCATCCTCTCTCCCTTCATCTCCCATCCTCTCTCCCTTCATCTCCCATCCTCTCTTCCTTCATCCCCCATCCTCTCTCCCTTCATCTCCCATCCTCTCTCCCTTCATCTCCCTTCATCTCCCATCCTCTCTCCCTTCATCTCCCATCCTCTCTTCCTTCATCTCCCATCCTCTCTCCCTTCATCTCCCATCCTCTCTCCCTTCATCTCCCATCTTCTCTCCCTTCCTCTCTCCCTTCATCTCCCATCCTCATCTCCCATCCTCTCTCCCTTCATCTCCCATCCTCTCTCCCTTCATCTCCCATCCTCTCTCCCTTCATCTCCCATCCTCTCTCCCTTCATCTCCCATCCTCTCTCCCTTCATCTCCCATCCTCTCTCCCTTCATCTCCCATCCTCTCTCCCTTCATCTCCCATCCTCTCTCCCTTCATCTCCCATCCTCTCTCCCTTCATCTCCCATCCTCTCTCCCTTCATCTCCCATCCTCTCTCCCTTCATCTCCCATCCTCTCTTCCTTCATCCCCCATCCTCTCTCCCTTCATCTCCCATCCTCTCTCCCTTCATCTCCCATCCTCTCTTCCTTCATCTCCCATCCTCATCTTCACTCCGTCTCAATCCAATGCTCCATCATCATCACCTCCATCCTCTTCCTCTTCTGCAGTCAGAAGAGGAAGAGGATGAGGATGAAGGGGCAGCAGATGAAGAGCAAGTTGAAGGAGATCGACGAGGACGACCCTTTCGAGACCTTCATCGCCAGCACCAAGATACGGTCGGTGCTTGCTTGCTTGCTTGCTTGCTTGCTTGCGTGATTGGTTGTGTGTCGGGGTATGGTGTGTTGGTTGGGCGTCAGGGTATGTTGGGGGTTGGTTAAGGACTTATGGTTGGTAGCTTGCTTGCTTGGGCAGTGATGGACAGACGTCAATAGAATGAGTAACAAATCAAACCACCTCAGTTATTGCTACTACAAAGAGACACACAACATCCTGGGACAGACCTTCAACATGTGCATTCTACAGGTTCCTCCTGATTATGATTGCATAGCTTCTCAAGCCACCAGTACTATCATCATCACTACCTCAAGTCACCAGCACTATCATCATCACCACCTCAAGTCACCAGTACTATCATCATCACCACCTCAAGTCACCAGTACTATCATCATCACCACCTCAAGTCACCAGTACTATCATCATCACCACCTCAAGTCACCAGCACTATCATCATCACCACCTCAAGTCACCAGTACTATCATCATCACCACCTCAAGTCACCAGTACTATCATCATCACCACCTCAAGTCACCAGTACTATCATCATCACCACCTCAAGTCACCAGTACTATCATCATCACCACCTCAAGTCACCAGTACTATCATCATGACCACACAGGACTTTGAAGCGATCACTCCGAACATCTTGGCGAGGACGATTGAGACCGTGGCAGGAGGAGGGGTGGTGCTGATAATGATGAAGAGTGTCAAGTCACTGAGGCAACTCTACACCATGACCATGGTAATCGTTGCTGTTGTTGTTCAGTCACCGCTACCAGTGGTGATGCTGATGATGATGATGAGATTGATGTTGGTGATGGTGATAATGATGAGGCTACTGATGCTGGTGATGATAATGATGATGATGCGCCAACAGGACGTGCATGCGAGGTACAGGACTGAGTCGCACAAGGACGTCGTGTCTCGCTTCAATGAGAGGTCTCCGTCATCCAACACTCATCCACCATTCTCATCCATCTCCAACACTCATCCACCATACTCATCCATCTCCAACACTCATCCACCATTCCCATCCATCTCCAACACTCATCCACCATTCCCATCCATCTCCAACATTCATCCACCATACTCATCCATCTCCAACATTCATCCATCTCCAACACTCATCCACCATTCTCATCCATCTCCAACACTCATCCACCATTCTCATCCATCTCCAACATTCATCCACCATTCTCATCCATCTCCAACATTCATCCACCATACTCATCCATCTCCAACACTCATCCATCTCCAACACTCATCCACCATTCTCATCCATCTCCAACACTCATCCACCATACTCATCCATCTCCAACACTCATCCACCATTCCCATCCATCTCCAACACTCATCCACCATTCTCATCCATCTCCAACACTCATCCACCATTCTCATCCATCTCCAACACTCATCCACCATTCTCATCCATCTCCAACACTCATCCACCATTCTCATCCATCTCCAACACTCATCCACCATTCTCATCCATCTCCAACACTCATCCACCATTCTCATCCATCTCCAACACTCATCCACCATTCTCATCCATCTCCAACATTCATCCACCATACTCATCCATCTCCAACACTCATCCACCATTCTCATCCATCTCCAACACTCATCCACCATACTCATCCATCTCCAACACTCATCCACCATTCTCATCCATCTCCAACACTCATCCACCATTCCCATCCATCTCCAACACTCATCCACCATTCTCATCCATCTCCAACACTCATCCACCATACTCATCCATCTCCAACACTCATCCACCATACTCATCCATCTCCAACACTCATCCACCATTCTCATCCATCTCCAACACTCATCCATCATTCCCATCCATCTCCAACATTCATCCACCATACTCATCCATCTCCAACACTCATCCACCATTCTCATCCATCTCCAACACTCATCCACCATTCTCATCCATCTCCAACACTCATCCACCATTCTCATCCATCTCCAACACTCATCCACCATACTCATCCATCTCCAACACTCATCCACCATTCTCATCCATCTCCAACACTCATCCACCATTCTCATCCATCTCCAACATTCATCCACCATTCTCATCCATCTCCAACACTCATCCACCATTCTCATCCATCTCCAACACTCATCCACCATTCTCATCCATCTCCAACACTCATCCACCATTCTCATCCATCTCCAACACTCATCCACCATTCTCATCCATCTCCAACACTCATCCACCATTCTCATCCATCTCCAACACTCATCCACCATTCTCATCCATCTCCAACACTCATCCACCATACTCATCCATCTCCAACACTCATCCACCATTCTCATCCATCTCCAACACTCATCCACCATTCTCATCCATCTCCAACATTCATCCACCATTCTCATCCATCTCCAACACTCATCCACCATTCTCATCCATCTCCAACACTCATCCACCATTCTCATCCATCTCCAACACTCATCCACCATTCCCATCCATCTCCAACATTCATCCACCATACTCATCCATCTCCAACATTCATCCATCTCCAACACTCATCCACCATTCTCATCCATCTCCAACACTCATCCACCATTCTCATCCATCTCCAACATTCATCCACCATTCTCATCCATCTCCAACATTCATCCACCATACTCATCCATCTCCAACACTCATCCATCTCCAACACTCATCCACCATTCTCATCCATCTCCAACACTCATCCACCATACTCATCCATCTCCAACACTCATCCACCATTCCCATCCATCTCCAACACTCATCCACCATTCTCATCCATCTCCAACACTCATCCACCATTCTCATCCATCTCCAACACTCATCCACCATTCTCATCCATCTCCAACACTCATCCACCATTCTCATCCATCTCCAACACTCATCCACCATTCTCATCCATCTCCAACACTCATCCACCATTCTCATCCATCTCCAACACTCATCCACCATTCTCATCCATCTCCAACATTCATCCACCATACTCATCCATCTCCAACACTCATCCACCATTCTCATCCATCTCCAACACTCATCCACCATACTCATCCATCTCCAACACTCATCCACCATTCTCATCCATCTCCAACACTCATCCACCATTCCCATCCATCTCCAACACTCATCCACCATTCTCATCCATCTCCAACACTCATCCACCATACTCATCCATCTCCAACACTCATCCACCATTCTCATCCATCTCCAACACTCATCCACCATTCCCATCCATCTCCAACACTCATCCACCATTCTCATCCATCTCCAACACTCATCCACCATACTCATCCATCTCCAACACTCATCCACCATTCTCATCCATCTCCAACATTCATCCACCATTCCCATCCATCTCCAACAATCATCCACCATTCTCATCCATCTCCAACACTCATCCACCATTCTCATCCAT
>OX030963.1:241689-311689 GCA_943735955.1 Piscicola geometra
GTGTGGGTGGTGGTGTCGTTGGTGGGTGGTGGTGGTGTGGGTGGTGGTGTGGCTGGTGGGTGGTGTGTGATGTGTGCAGTGCTGTGGTGTATAATTTGGTGTAGTGTAGTGAGATGTGGTCTGTGATGTGGTGTTGTGGTTTTTGTTTCAGTGCAGTGCAGTGGTGTTGGGTGCATTCTATACGAAGTGCACATCTTTCCCACGCCAGAGAATGAATGAGATATGCACTCGAGACAGCGAGAAGTCTTCTGCTCGCATCGAAGCTGCTGCCGTCACTCCCCTGTGCAAGAGCCTCCAACAGGAACTGGTCAGAGGCTCTCTTCTTTCTTCACTTCTAAATATAATAATATTAATTAAAATATTAAAATCACAAGTATTCTATATCATCATCATGACCAATATGCCTGATGAAGTCTTCTATATCATCATCATGACCAATATGCCTGATGAACGCTGCAGGACGAAGTGGCAGATGGAGAAGTGAGCAAGCAACGGCAACAAGAACAGGCGTGCAAGCAGCTGCAACAAGAACAGGCGAGCAAGCAGCTGCAACAGCAACAACTGCAGGAACTCCTCAAGCAGGACGAACTCAGCAGCTACGCCATGCCCTCGCTCAACAAGGCCTGGAAGCCAACCGCATGCAACACCTCCTTCTCTCGAGACAAACTCAAGTTCGTTTGCTAACCATTCCTTCTCCACCCACCAAGCCTTCCATTCCCCCTCCACCAAGTCTTACATTCCCCCTCCACCAAGTCTTCCATTCTCCACCCACCAAGCCTTACATTCCCCCTCCACCAAGCCTTCCATTTCCTCTCCACCAAGCCTTACATTCCCCCTCCACCAAGCCTTACATTCCCCCTCCACCAAGCCTTACATTCCCCCTCCACCAAGCCTTACATTCCCCCTCCACCAAGCCTTACATTCCCCCTCCACCAAGCCTTACATTCCCCCTCCACCAAGCCTTACATTCCCCCTCCACCAAGCCTTACATTCCCCCTCCACCCACCAAGCCTTCCATTCCCTCTCCACCAAGCCTTCCATTCCCTCTCCACCAAGCCTTACATTCCCCCTCCACCAAGCCTTACATTCCTTTACACACCACCAAGTCTTACATTCCCCCTCCACCAAGCCTTACATTCCCCCTCCACCAAGCCTTACATTCCTTTACACACCACCAAGCCTTCCATTCCCTCTCCACCAAGCCTTACATTCCCCCTCCACCAAGCCTTACATTCCTTTACACACCACCAAGTCTTACATTCCCCCTCCACCAAGCCTTACATTCCCCCTCCACCAAGCCTTACATTCCTTTACACACCACCAAGTCTTACATTCCCCCTCCACCAAGCCTTACATTCCCCCTCCACCAAGCCTTACATTCCTTTACACACCACCTCCTCCTTCAAGGAAACTGGCTGACAAGCGAAGAAATACAGGTGGTGGTGGTGGTGGTGGAGGCAAGCAGAAGAACTTCAAGAAACAGAAGAAGGCTTTCTAGTTGTTTGTGTGTCCATCCCTCAGCACTGCATCACCACTCCCCACCACACCTGCCCGATCATCATCACCATCACAAACGAAGAACATTATTGCCTGGCATGACTGGCTTTGTATGAAGTAAATGATGCGCCTTCTTGTCGTTTGATTCTCCACTTTGGAGTGCTTCATCTCTGCAGCGATGTGTGCTCCAGAGCAGCAAGAAGACCTGTTGCTGTTCTTTGTTGGCGTCATACTTGTGAGTAAACAAACATTTGATTTATTTATTTTGATGTTAATTTCTGGAGCCTGCAATGATGGAAGCGATCGAATACAAGGGAAGTAACAAATGTATGATGGGCTACGCAAAAGACCTCGCCAGCTGCGACCGCTCCAAGTCAGACCAGGCAGCAGCAAAGAGTCTGCACACCTCTGCTGACCCTTCCCGCCACAACGAGCAGCATTCTGTCCAATACACTGAGAACTTTGCCCTGAAGTCGAAGAGGGGCAGGAAACTACAGTTCCATGCCTTCCACCCCGTCCACTCACCCCTCCCAGACCACCATGACACTTCCTCCCACTCTCACCAGACTGCTGCACATGAGAACACCAGCTCGTCCTTCCAGAAGAACAATCTTGAAAGATCTCACAAGCACACCAGCAACACTCCCACCCCTCACAACCACAACACCCTTCACAACCACAACACTCCTCACAACCACACCACCCTTCACAACCATACCACCCCTCACAACCACACCAGCATCTGCACATACCAACCTCTGAAACCGAAAACTCAAGAGGAAGAGAAGCCATCCAAGCCAGGCTTCCTCACCAGCCACAAGCGACTGCACACTGCCTGTCTGCCTCAGAAACATCATGAGGCAGACTGCAGCAGGAATGGACGCAGCATTCCAGAACGCCACAACAACAGCAACAGCAGAAGCTTCCACTTGATCGCCAAGAAAGTCCTGTCGGAGGAGTGCACTTCCCTCTCAGCACAGCATGCCAGCAAACTCGGCTGTGGCAAGGTTTCCTACAAGGAGTCACGTGACCTCAACTCCAAACTGACTCCGTCTTCCCGGCCTTGTAACCACTTCGACAGTGACTTTAACTCAGTGCAGCTCCCTGGCAGCACTCATCCCTCCTCCAAACCTCCTCCTGCCACCTCCCATGCAAGCGGCGACCACAACAGCAAGCACGGCAACTTCAAACCTCACGACAACCGCAACAACTCTCGCAAAGTGCAGTATAACGGGCGTGCAGGCTTGAAGCACCCCCCAAAGGAACACCCTCCTTCCACCAACGACAACCTCCACCAATGCAAGCAGAACAGTCGGTATGCCTGCCACACCAGCGTCATCCCTTCACCACAACAGCAACACCAACAAGAACAACAACAGGTTGAGTGGAGGAGGAGGCATGATGCAGCAAACAGCGCCTTCAAGCAGAAGATAGACGACTGCAGTGTCGATGGAGGGAAGCAAGAGACGAGGATGGAGGGTGGCGAAGAGGCAGGCTGGAGTGAGGTGAGGAAAATGCTGGTGGTGGGGTGCTCGTCTGGTGGCAGTGAGGAGATGCAGCAGTTGAGAAGGAGGTTGGTGCACACACTCAAGTCAGCTTCCTCCTCCTCCTCCTCTTCACCATCATGCTCCAGTGGAAGTGAAGAAAGAAAGTCCGAAGGAATGAAGATGAAGGGCTCAGAAGGATGCAGGAAAGCACCAAGAATGTTGAGCGGTCGAAACGGAAACAAGTCGCAGAGAATCACTTGGGCGAAAGACAGCAACGGAAGGAAGCTGGAAGAAGGAAAGATGCCAGGTGTAGGAAAGGTGTTGGAAGTGGCTGACCTTGAAGATGAGTTGGTGAGGATAGTGGCGAACATGCCAGAGTCAGTGGAAGGGAGGATGGCAGGGAACAAAGGTGCCTTCAGGAGAAGCGAACCTGCCTGCCACGCCAACACCAACACCACCCTCACTACTTCAACTACCAACAAGCAAGAAGCAGCAGGCAAGCAGTGGAGTCCCAACACCATCAGAGAACTCAAGAGCGCAGTCGACAAACTTTTTGACGCCCTCCTGCAGGGCAAGAGCTGAGGGTGTCTTGAGGTGCAGGTGGAAGGTGTCTTGAGGTGCAGGTGGAAGGTGTCTTGAGGTGCAGGTGGAAGGTGTCTTGAGGTGGAGGTGGAAGGTGTCTTGAGGTGCAGGTGGAAGGTGTCTTGAGGTGCAGGTGGAAGGTGTCTTGAGGTGCAGGTGGAAGGTGTCTTGAGGTGGAGGTGGAAGGTGTCTTGAGGTGCAGGTGGAAGGTGTCTTGAGGTGCAGGTGGAGGGTGCTTTCAGTCGGACAAGAGAATGACAGTTTCATCAACTCGTTGTGGTTTCGCTAAGAAGTAACCAAATCTGTCGCTTTTCAGACGCACGTGTTTGCCGCTCCACTAGTCGGCATGCAGTTGACGCGTCTGTGTGGCTCCTGGCACGACTGACTTGGCACTCACCTGCCTCAGCACGCGCATGCACTCCCACTACCTCTTGTGCTGCTTTGATTACTGTGCATTGTGCTGCTAGTTCGTTGCAGGAGACTCAGGTGCAACTACTCACAGCTATGAATGCCTGCCTCCTCTCACTGCCAGTATTTGAGCTTGACAATGCCTCAACTACACTAGTAGTAGTAGTAGTAGTAGTAGTAGAAGTAGTCGTTGTAGTAGTAGTAGTAGTAGTAGTAGTAGTAGTAGTAGTATTAGTAGTGGTAGCAGTAGTAGTAGTAGTAATAGTAGTAGTAGTGGTGGTAGTAGTAATAGAAGTAGTAGTGGTGGTAGTATTAATAGTAGTAGTAGTGGTGGTAGTAGTAATAGTAGTAGTAGTAGTGGTGGTACTAGTAATAGTGGTGGTGGTAGTAGTAATAGTGGTGGTAGTATTAGTAATAGTGGTGGTAGTATTAGTAATAGTAGCACTAAAACGAAGTTCGCGCCTCGAAGACAGACGGCATGTGCTACTTGCAAGCTCCTTTATTCCGAACGAACAGCTTGTGTATGGCGCCATCGATTAAGTAGTATAAATTACAGAGAAACCATAAAAGTACAAGCACACACACACACACACGCACACACACACACACACACACGCAGGCACACACACACAGACACACACACACGTTGCTATGACGACCTTAAACTCATGAGCCTCTTGAAATTGAATGCACTAGGCCTGACGACACAGCCGCCCATGCACGCGTACAATTCTACTAGTGCTGCAAGGAAGCAAGGAGGGAGGCTGGAGAGGCAGTCATTGCGAGAATGGAGACTACCCTCGAAGAGACCTCGATCAGGCGTTAGCAGAGCCATCAATTTGAAATACATTTAAATGCAAAAACTCAACGCTAAAACATGATTGATGGAGTCGCTCATGTTGCTAGGCGACGTCCGAAGCATGGAGAGAAGCAGTCACGCATCATGCACACCTCTATAAATAGAATACTCAGTGTTTCGTACAAATTCTTCGGTATATAAATGAAACTAAAGAGATACAACATAGTACACGCTACACTTCTCGCCATCCAAGCCCCCTTCCACCACACCTTGCCCCAACACACAAGCACACACACACACACACACCACCACACCTTGCACCAATACACAAGCACACACACACACACACACCACCACACAATACAAACACACGCGACAATAGGAGCACATGATGCACGCAATTGAAATATGTGACAGATTCTGAATGTCTGATCATCATCATCATCATCATCATCATCATCATCATCATCATCATCATCATCATCATCAACCACATCGTTAGCATCGTTAAATGATCGTATGAAGGTTAAGAAGAGATGAGGACAAGTAGGCTGCGGAAGTTGCCATACACAACATCACCATCACACATCACAACAAACCCCTCAACACCACCACCACCTCACACACAACCTTCATAAAAACATATGATCTTAGCAAGCACCATTCTCAGTTAAAAGGCATCATCATCAACACAAGCAGCCTCAGCACACCCCTCCAACATTGCAACAACAACAACAACGCCAGCACAACAGCCACGAGGCTTCTTGGAACGATAAATAGCAACAGAAAGATCATCATCATCACTACTAGTGCAGAATAGCCTCATGATTAAACGTGTAAAAGCATCATCATCACCAACACTGACACAATCATCATCATCATCGTCAACACTGCACTTATTATCGTACACAAGACATTATACATTAGGCTATCATTAAGATCATTATCATCACCACCATCACAATTAGCTCCCTTACTCCCCTTGACTCATTACCATTATGATGAATAAATTAACAAATAATGGCGCGCATGCACCAGCATCATCATCATCATCACCATGACGACGACGACGACATGGCAGACGGCAGAGAGGCCTAGTTGCCCTCGCCCTCGGCACGCTCCTCGTCGTCTCCCTGTGTGTCTGACGTCCACAACTGTCCAGGGAGAGGTGTGTGTGTGTGTGTGTGGATGCATGTGGGTGCATGTGGATGCATGCGGGTGAATGTGGATGCATGTAGATGCATGTGGGTGCATGTGGGTGAATGTGGGTGCATGTGGATGCATGTGGATGCATGTGGGTGCATGTGGATGCATGTGGATGCATGTGGATGCATGTGGGTGCATGTGGGTGCATGTGGATGCATGTGGGTGCATGTGGGTGCATGTGGATGCATGTGTGGATGCATGTGGGTGCATGTGGATGCATGTGGGTGCATGTGGGTGCATGTGGGTGCATGTGGGTGCATGTGGATGCATGTGTGGATGCATGTGGGTGCATGTGGATGCATGTGGGTGCATGTGGATGCATGTGGGTGCATGTGGATGCATGTGGGTGCATGTGGGTGCATGTGGATGCATGTGGGTGCATGTGGATGCATGTGTGGATGCATGTGGGTGCATGTGGATGCATGTGGGTGCATGTGGATGCATGTGGATGCATGTGGGTGCATGTGGATGCATGTGGATGCATGTGGGTGCATGTGGGTGCATGTGGATGCATGTGGGTGCATGTGGATGCATGTGGGTGCATGTGGATGCATGTGTGGGTGCATGTGGGTGCATAAGGATGCATGTGGGTGCATGTGGGTGCATGTGGATGCATGTGGATGCATGTGGATGCATGTGGATGCATGTGTGGGTGCATGTGGATGCATGTGGATGCATGTGTGGGTGCATGTGGATGCATGTGGATGCATGTGGGTGCATGTGGATGCATGTGGGTGCATGTGGGTGCATGTGGGTGCATGTGGATGCATGTGGGTGCATGTGGGTGCATGTGGATGCATGTGTGGATGCATGTGGGTGCATGTGGGTGCATGTGGATGCATGTGTGGATGCATGTGGATGCATGTGGGTGCATGTGGATGCATGTGGGTGCATGTGGGTGCATGTGGATGCATGTGGGTGCATGTGGATGCATGTGGGTGCATAAGGATGCATGTGGGTGCATGTGGATGCATGTGGGTGCATGTGGGTGCATGTGGATGCATGTGGGTGCATGTGGGTGAATGTGGGTGCATGTGGATGCATGTGGGTGCATGTGGGTGAATGTGGGTGCATGTGGGTGCATGTGGGTGCATGTGGATGCATGTGGGTGCATGTGGATGCATGTGGATGCATGTGGGTGCATGTGGGTGCATGTGGATGCATGTGGGATGAAGGAATGAAGCCTTACTCTCTAGCCATAATCATTGCATATTTGTATTGAAACATTTACTGCAGCCAGGCTAATGTACAGAAAACAATAATAAGAATAAATAAAAACAATGGTTAATATGATGATGCAGAAGGACGTACAGTGAGGTTGTCTCGCAGGAGCTGCATGATGAGGGTGGAGTCCTTGTAGAGGTCCTCGTTGAGCGAGTCGAGTTCTGCCATCGCCGACTCAAACGACTGTGTGTGTGTGCATCAGTCTGTCTCTGCACAGTCTGTCTGTCTGCCAATGCACTGCAAACCACTGCATACACACAAATAAACATAAGGACATGCAAACATAGACAAAGAAGCATAGAGAGAGAGAGAGAGAGAGACAGAAGCACTGACAGTTTTGGCGAGGGTGCACGCTTTGTCGGGGGCGTTGAGGATCTCGTAGAAGAAGACGGAGTAGTTGAGGGCGAGTCCCAGGCGGATCGGGTGCGTCGGCTGCATCTCCGCCTCTGCCACCTGTGTGCGTGTGTGTGTGTGTCAGTGCAAGTGTTTGAGGGGTGTCAGTGCAAGTGTTTGAGGGGTGTCAGTGCAAGTGTTTGAGGGGTGTCAGTGCAAGTGTTTGAGGGGTGTCAGTGCAAGTGTTTGAGGGGTGTCAGTGCAAGTGTTTGAGGGGTGTCAGTGCAAGTGTTTGAGGGGTGTCAGTGCAAGTGTTTGAGGGGTGTCAGTGCAAGTGTTTGAGGGGTGTCAGTGCAAGTGTTTGAGGAGTGTCAGTGCAAGTGTTTGAGGGGTGTCAGTGCAAGTGTTTGAGGGGTGTCAGTGCAAGTGTTTGAGGGGAGTCAGTGCAAGTGTTTGAGGGGTGTCAGTGCAAGTGTTTGAGGGGTGTCAGTGCAAGTGTTTGAGGGGTGTCAGTGCAAGTGTTTGAAGGGTGTCAGTGCAAGTGTTTGAGGGGTGTCAGTGCAAGTGTTTGAGGGGTGTCAGTGCAAGTGTTTGAGGTGTGTCAGTGCAAGTGTTTGAGGGGTGTCAGTGCAAGTGTTTGAGGGGTGTCAGTGCAAGTGTTTGAGGGGTGTCAGTGCAAGTGTTTGAGGGGTGTCAGTGCAAGTGTTTGAGGGGTGTCAGTGCAAGTGTTTGAGGGGTGTCAGTGCAAGTGTTTGAGTGGTGTCAGTGCAAGTGTTTGAGGGGTGTCAGTGCAAGTGTTTGAGGGGTGTCAGTGCAAGTGTTTGAGGGGTGTCAGTGCAAGTGTTTGAGGGGTGTCAGTGCAAGTGTTTGAGGGATGTCAGTGCAAGTGTTTGAGGGGTGTCAGTGCAAGTGTTTGAGGGGTGTCAGTGCAAGTGTTTGAGGGGTGTCAGTGCAAGTGTTTGAGGGGTGTCAGTGCAAGTGTTTGAGGGGTGTCAGTGCAAGTGTTTGAGGGAGTGTGCAAGTGTTTGAGAGGGTGTGCATATATATGTGATCCTTGGATGCAGCGCAGACATGTGCAAGGAAGTGCAGGCATGAGAGAGAGTGATGTTGATGGAAGCGAACATCAGTTGAGACAAACCTTCATGGCCTCTTCGTAGGCCTTTTCTGAACTGGAAACAGCCCCTGTTCAAACAAATGTCAACATCATTTAACCATTAACACCCTTTATCTGCATAAACCATCCTTTCCCCTGCATACACTCCCAATCAACAAACTACCCCCTCCAACTCACCAAGCTTGTCGTCTCCTCCGATCTCGGCGAGGTATCTGTAGTAGTCACCCTTCATCTTGAAGTAGAACACCTTGCTCTCGCCTGTCACTGCCTTCGGAATCAGGTGACTGTCCAGCAACTCCTGCACATTAGCGATTATTTGAGCGCTTTGTTCACTTCGCAAAGGGCGCTATACAAATAATTAGTGATTGATTGGTTGATTGACCATCATTGCTATTTTTAAAAAATGAAAATGCCTTTGAAACGACTAAATACAATCTTCCATCCGATTTCCAACGTAGTTTCAATTGCATAAGTGTCTTTTCCGCATGGACAGACACAAGTGGGCCTACAAACATGCAGCATGTCTGGAGTTTCGAGACAACTGAAAGCTCTCATGCGACTATATTGAAGCGGAGTGAGACCTCTCTGAGTTGGAGCAGCTGACGAAGCGACACTTCCAAAGGCTCGTTGCGCCTCTAACGAGACATTTAAAAACTAGGTCAACTAAAAATATACATAAAAATTAATGAATGAATAAGTAATTAGAATGGAGAACGTACAATGACGTCCTTGCTGATGTCGGTGAGTTCCTTCTCGATGACGAGCTTGTACTCCTTCACCATGGCGTTCTTCTTCTCGTTGCCCTCGGTCTTCATCTCGATGCTCGAGATCACCCTCCAGGCGGACCTCCTGGCGCCGATGACGTTCTTGTAGGCAACCGACATAAGGTTCCTCTCTTCGTTCGAGAGCTCCTTGTCCATCTCCGTGACCTGCTTCATGCAGGCCGTCATGTCGTCGTACCTCTCCGCCTGCTCTGCCAACTTAGCCTTCTGAACCAATTCTTCTCTTTTGTCAGCCATATTTTAGCTTAGTGTAAGCTTATGGAAGGGAATTGAAGGTAGCAAGGTGATAATTTCGAAAAAACCAATGCGGAAAAGAACGACTAATTAAGAGCCACCAGCAAAGCAAGCTTGTTATGCAGATTAGGAGCTTCCGTTCCCAAAGATCACAAGTACATACTTCTTTATGTTCTAGAATATTCATTCAGACTCTATATTTTGTGCCACAAATAAATCAATAAACCCTTTTTTAAATTACAATTACAACACATTTTTGCAAATAAAGTTTTTATGTGTCGTTTGGTCGTCTAAATTCTCTAAATAGATTTTTTATAGAGCAATATTTATTTTTTAAACACTCAAGTTTATATTTTCTAAGTTTTCAAATAACTTTAATTGCTCAAAAGAGTGAATGACTTAATTCTGTATGGTATTTTGCATGCGGAGATACCTTCAAAGAGAAAATGTTAGTTTAAATCTTTGTAAGACACTCCAAACAGCAGGCACCCTGTGAAACGGCGCTTTAACTTTTGCCTGCCCTACTGACCCACCCTCTCACGTTCACATTCTCACCTCCTCACAGCACCTCACCACCCTCTCAAGTGTTCACATTCTCACCTCTTCACAGCACCTCACCACCCTCTCAAGTGTTCACTTGCGTCTTCGACTTGGTGAGCAACTGCTTCATGGAGTTCCTCCTCTCGTTCAGGATCGGCGTCAGTTTGGTGACCGTGGCAGCCAGCCAGTGCGAGTTCTTGATGTCAGTGATGGTGTAGCGCTTGGTGAGGTTCGGCTGCAGCATTCCCAGGATCAACTTCTGCACTTCCTCCGAGAGGTTCTTGTGTCTGCCGAACGTGAGTTTCTTCTCCAACTGCACTGTGATCATCTTCTTGACGTTCGAGTCATCGTAGGGCATCGAGCCACACACCTGTCAAAGAGGATCTCTCAAGTTTTTGTCAGGAGATTCCATTCAACCACAAAGACAACCAGCAACAACCACAAGCAAGCACAAGCACAACCAATGACAACTACAATAACGCACGATAATGTAAAGGATGACTCCGAGACTCCAGATGTCGCCAGAGGTGCCCTTGTATGGGATGCCTTGGAGGATCTCAGGGGCGGTGTAGGCGGCACTGCCACAGTACGTCTTGCTCAGCTGGTCGTACTGCTGTCGCCTCGAAAAGCCAAAGTCGGAGATCTTGATGTTGTACTCGTTGTCCAGCAAGATGTTCTCGCACTTGAGGTCTCTGCCACGTGGTTGAGGACCGTCCTTCACTCCCTCCAGCTCCTCCTTCTACACCCCTTCTCTCCCTAAAACCACTCTCCTCTTTGTTCCCTCTAATCATCTTCACCACCTACACTACCTTCCTTCTAACCCCTTCTTCTTCCCACCACCTCCATCACCTCCACCACCTCCACCACCTCCACCTCCTCCACCTCCACCACCTCCACCACCTCCACCTCCTCCACCTCCACCACCTCCACCTTTTCCACCTCCTCCACAACCCACCTGTGCACGACATTCCTCGAGTGCATGTACTCGACAGCACTGACCAGCTGGAAGAAGATCACCTTCGCCTTGTCTTCCGCTATGGCACCCCTCAACTTGATGTAGTTCAGCAAGTCCCCCTTGCCTGCCAACTCCATCACCAAGATGATCTATTGGTGGGAGGGCAGAAAGGAGGAGGGAGGTGGGGGAAAAGTGGAAGATTGGAAAGGTGGGAGGAGGGAAGAAGATGAGGAAGGAAAGGAGAAAGAGGAAGATGGTGGAGGGAAAAAGAGAAAAAGCTTCCGTGGTGGAAGGGGATGGAAACGATAAACGCAGCTTTTTGGGAAGTTGAAACATTTTGAAACGGTCTCTCCCGGCAGACAGACAGGCAGGCAGACAGACAGACAGACAGACAGACAGACAGACAGACAGACAGGCAGACAGACAGGCAGACAGACAGGCAGACAGGCAGGCAGGCAGGCAGACAGACAGGCAGACAGACAGGCAGACAGACAGACAGGCAGACAGACAGACAGACAGACAGACAGGCAGACAGACAGACAGGCAGACAGACAGGCAGGCAGACAGACAGACAGACAGGCAGACAGACAGACAGACAGACAGGCAGGCAGGCAGACAGACAGACAGACAGACAGACAGGCAGGCAGGCAGACAGACAGACAGACAGACAGGCAGGCAGACAGACAGACAGACAGACAGGCAGGCAGGCAGACAGACAGACAGGCACCTTGTCGTTGAGCTCAAGGACGTCGTAGAGTTTGACGATGTGTGGATGACTCATCGCCTTCAAGGACTCGATCTCTCTGGGCAGGAACTTGCTGTAGTAGTCCTTCGAGGGGTGCTTCTTGTTGATGATCTTCAACGCCACCCGGTCCTTGCCGCCCGCCGTCGCTGACATCACCTTGGTTGGTTTGTGTGGTTGAGTGAAGTGGTGTGGTTAATGTGTGGTGTGTTGTGATTGAGTGTGGTGTGTTGTGATTGAGTGTGGTATGTTGTGGTTGAGTGAAGTGGTGTGGTTAATGTGTGGTGTGTTGTGATTGAGTGTGGTATGATGTGGTTGAGTGAAGTGGTGTGGTTAATGTGTGGTGTGTTGTGGTTGAGTGTGGTGTGTTGTGGTTGAGTGTGGTATGATGTGGTTGAGTGAAGTGGTGTGGTTAATGACGTCACAGAGCAAGGGAGTGTAAAAGGCTGCATTTAGTGCATGCGCACCTTGCCATAGCTGCCCTCTCCCAGCACTGAGCTGAGCACGTAGCCCTTCTTGCCTAGCTCCTCCTCCAAGGAGAGACTCGGTTTCCTAGCACCAGCCATCAGCCATGCACTCCCACCGATCGACTGCGTGGTGAGGAGACCTCAATAAAGGACCCATTTGAGGCGTTGAAAGGTGCTGGAAGGCTCACAAATGAATCGAATGTTTGTCGAAGTTTTGAACATGTCGCTTGCTCAATAGCACATGATACTGTTGAAAGCGCGAGAGAGAAAGAGTTGGCCACCTGAGCGAGTTAACGTTGGAGCTGTCTAGCCTTCACTGCACATCGTCAATGCCTCGATGCTCGCAAAGCTGCTTGGTGAGGTTGGGTGGAGTTGGTGAGGTTGGGTGGGGTTGGAGAAGGTTGGGTGGAGTTGGTGAGGTTGGGTGGTGTGACTGCGTTTGTTCTAATGGCGTTGTGTGATGTTTATGGAGAGGTGTGGCGTTGTGTGGTGTTTGAGTTATTACGATGTTTTTTTTATTTTGTTGCTATTTTTTGTTTTGCTTATGTTTATGTTTATCGAGCGTCATCTTGGAAAGATCACAAGGCGTACAAAGATACAACTTTTAAACACGCCACTTTTATAATTTCCTATTCGCATAACATTTGGTGGCCTTAATCTCAATGCATTCATGGAAGTTCTTCCAGAAAGTCCCTGAAACCTCGGCTTTCTAGCAGCCAGAACTTGTCTCATTCAGAGCTGTCTCCCAGCATTGCATTTGGAGATCATCAAATCCTATTAGTAAAAAATATTATTTTGAGATAAAAAAAATTGTGAAGTTCATTTTTAGCAATTTGAAAATTTTTGAAAAGGATCGCCAGAGTTGCTTGTTGAGGCACCTGTTAATTGCCATGCTTCAGCACATCTTATCTGTTCAGTAAAGATAAGAACCCCACCTAGATTCTGTAGTTGTTAATGACGTTAAATTAGTTTTAGATGTTTTTGAATATATAATAACAACATTTAATAAGAACTATTTATTAGAATATTTAAAGTTTAAATTTTAAACCGATGCTAGGTCGCAATAAAAGATTAAAGTGTCGCATTCTAGAGAAATATCCAAATATGCTCCAATTGCTCAAAAAAATTGTCGTCTTTTCGACAATCTGCGTTTTTATATTCGGTAAGTGATTCCAAACTTAACTTCAATGAATGAAACTCATTGTTTGTTGAAAAAAATAATTATTAAAATATTTCTTTTAGCTGTGGCGTTGTCCTATAAGACAAAAGAAACTTTAGAGACCCCATTGCTTAGGAAAGAAATTGAAAAACAAGAGATTGTCTTGGAGAAGGAAGAGAAAGATTATGATGATGGGGTTTTCAAAGTGAAATATTCTGAAAAGAAGAAGAAGGAAGAGGAGGAAGAAGTAGAGAATAATAAGAAAGATGAAAGAAGAGATGAAGATAAGTCCTTGAAGTACTCTCCGACACAAGCTACTGATTCAGAAAGTGGTGATCTTCTCAGCCAACTGGAGAGGCTCAAGGTCAAGCTGAACACACTGGAGAGAGAGTGAGTAAGGAGGGGGTATTGTATGAAAGAGTGAGTGAGGAGGAGATGATGTTGTATGAAAAAGAGTGAGCTTATATGGCCATGAGTCAGCAAAGATGAAGTTATTATTAATAATAATTATTATTTATAAACATGCCATTAGTAGAACTAAATGTTCGCATTGACTAACAACGCTCCTACTACTACGACTGCAGGAGGAAGGTCTACCCGGAAGTGAAGTTCCTCTCGTACAAGGACCGCAGGAGAGTGCTGGTGAGCCCTTGCAACCATATGTTCCCTCTGTCTCCAGCATGCACAACATCTCTCGACCACACTTCTTCACCACTCCTCCACCACTCCTCCTCCAATCCTCCTCCACTCCTCCACCACTCTTCCACATGCATCTCCTTGCAGGTGACAGGGGGAGCAGGCTTTGTGGGCTCACACCTGGTCGACAAGCTGATGCTCCTAGGCCATGAGGTGCTCTCAATCAACTCCTTCCTTGTTGCTCTTCCTCTTTCCTCCTCAACAACACTCCAAACAACTCTCCTTTGCAACACTCCACACAACTCTTCTTTGCAACACTCCACACAACTCTCCTTTACAACACTTCACACAACTCTCCTTTACAACACTCCACACAACTCTCCACAACAATACTCCACACAACTATCCTTTACAACCCTCCACAACAGCACCTTAACAACAACAACAACCCTCCACAACAGCACCTTAACAACAACAACAACCCTCCACAACAGTACCTTAACAACAACAACAACAACCACCACCACACGAGCGCAGGTGACAGTGGTGGACAACTTCTTCACGGGCAGGAAGCGCAACGTGGAGCAGTGGATCGGCCACCAGAACTTCGAGCTCCTCAACCACGACGTCATCAACGACGTCCACATCGAAGGTGCTGTGGTAGTGCCTCATCATCACCATCATCATCACCACCACCATCATCATCATCATCATCATCACTTCCACACACACACACACACACACACACACACACACACACACACACACACACACACACACACACACACACACACACACACTCACGAACGCAGTGGACAGGATCTACCACCTGGCCTCACCTGCCTCGCCTCCTCACTACATGTACAACCCCATCAAGACCATCAAGACGAACACCATAGGCACCATCAACATGCTCGGTGTGTGATTTGGTGTGTGCGTTGGTGTGTGCATTGGTGTGTGCTTTGGTGTGTGCGTTGGTGCGTGCGTTGGTGTGTGCTTTGGTATGTGCGTTGGTGGGTGCTTTGGTGTGTGCTTTGGTGTATGCTTTGGTGTGTGCTTTGGTATGTGCGTTGGTGTGTGCTTTGGTGTGTGCTTTGGTGTGTGCGTTGGTGTGTGCTTTGGTGTGTGCGTTGGTGTGTGCGTTGGTGTGTGCTTTGGTGTGTGCGTTGGTGCGTGCGTTGGTGTGTGCTTTGGTATGTGCGTTGGTGTGTGCGTTGGTGTGTGCTTTGGTGTGTGCTTTGGTGTGTGCTTTGGTGTGTGCGATGGTGTGTGCTTTGGTGTGTGCTTTGGTGTGTGCTTTGGTGTGTGCGTTGGTGTGTGCTTTGGTGTGTGCTTTGGTGTGTGCTTTGGTGTGTGCTTTGGTGCGTTGGTGTGTGCGTGAGTTGGTGTGTGCGTGAGTTGGTGTGTGCGTTGGTGTGTGCTTTGGTGTGTGCTTTGGTATGTGCGTTGGTGTGTGCTTTGGTGTGTGCTTTGGTGTGTGCTTTGGTGTGTGCTTTGGTATGTGCGTTGATGTGTGCTTTGGTGTGTGCTTTGGTGTGTGCGTTGGTGTGTGCTTTGGTATGTGCGTTGGTGTGTGCTTTGGTGTGTGCTTAGGTGTGTGCTTTGGTGTGTGCTTTGGTGTGTGCTTTGGTATGTGCGTTGGTGTGTGCTTTGGTGTGTGCTTTGGTGTGTGCGTTGGTGTGTGCTTTGGTGTGTGCGTTGGTGTGTGCTTTGGTGTGTGCTTTGGTGTGTGCTTTGGTGTGTGCGTTGGTGTGTGCTTTGGTGTGTGCTTTGGTGTGTGCTTTGGTGCGTTGGTGTGTGCGTTGGTGTGTGCGTGAGTTGGTGTGTGCGTGAGTTGGTGTGTGCGTGAGTTGGTGTGTGCGTGAGTTGGTGTGTGCGTTGGTGTGTGCTTTGGTGTGTGCTTTGGTGCGTGCTTTGGTGTGTGCGTTGGTGTGTGCGTTGGTGTGGTGGTGTGTGCGTTGGTGTGGTGGTGGGTGTTGTGATGGGTGTAGTGTGGGATTGTAGCTGGAGTGGTTAGTTGGTGGATGTGGTGGTTGGAGATGATGCAGTGTTAGTGTGAGAATGATAAGTGTTGTGTGGAGGGGGTGATGGGTGACAATGGGTGGAGGGGGTGATGGGTGAGGATGGGTTGCTATCGAGGGAAGATGGCAGATAATAATATGCTAGGGGACTGTTGTTGGGGTGGTTAGATGAACCCATGAACACTGCACAGGGCTGGCGAAGAGGGTCAGAGCTCGTCTGTTGTTTGCTTCAACTTCCGAGGTCTACGGAGGTGTGTTCCCCTCTCCTCTGCTACTTGCACTTCTCTCTTCTCTCTCCCATCAATCATTATTTCTGTTTCTCCTCTTTTACTTAAACTCTTGTTATTTCCTTCACCCATCTACCCATCCATCCACCCACCCACCCACCCATTTACCCACTCATCCATTTACCCACCCACCCATCCACCCAACCTTCTCTCAGACCCAGAGGTGCACCCACAGGGCGAGGAGTACTGGGGCCACGTCAACCCCATCGGACCGAGGGCCTGCTACGACGAGGCGAAGAGGGTTGGTGAGACGCTCTGCTACGCCTACCACAAGCAGGTCTGCATCACCTCCTCTCCCATCGTTGACAATCATCACCATGACGAAACCACCATCATCATCATCATCACCACCACCATGACAACCCTTCTCCACCACGACGACGACGCAGGAGGGGGTGGACGTGAGGGTGGCTCGCATCTTCAACACGTTCGGCCCTCGCATGCACATGAACGACGGCAGAGTCGTCTCCAACTTCATCCTCCAGGCCCTGCAGCAGCAGCCCATGACCGTGCGTGTGTACACTTTGCCCTGCACTCCACTTCATTTACTTTGACCACACCACCACATAATTAGCTCTGCCACAATGCACCACACCACCACAAAACCACACTGACTTCAACCACACCACACCACACCATACTGCACCACACCACACCACACTACACCACACCACACCACGCCACACCACATCACACTACACCACACCACACCACATCACACTACACCACACCACACTGACTTCAACCACACCACAGATATACGGCTCAGGGACACAGACGCGTTCGTTCCAGTACGTGACAGACCTGGTGAACGGACTGGTGCTCTTGATGGAGAGCAACTACTCCAAGCCAGTCAACCTGGGAAACCCTGAGGAGCACACCATCGAGGACTTTGCCAGCATCATCCAGCAGCTCTTGGGTGGGTGCCGTTGTTGTTGCTGCTGCTGGTTGTTGCTGGTGGTGGGATGGTTGTTGCTGGTGGGATGGTTGGTGGTGGGATGGTTGGTGGTGGGAGGGTTGGTGGTGGGAGGGTTGTTGCTGGTGGGATGGTTGGTGGTGGGATGGTTGGTGGTGGGAGGGTTGGTGGTGGGAGGGTTGGTGGTGGGAGGGTTGTTGCTGGTGGAATGGTTGGTGGTGGGATGGTTGGTGGTGGGATGGTTGGTGGTGGGATGGTTGGTGGTGGGATGGTTGGTGGTGGGATGGTTGGTGGTTGGGTGGTTGGTGGTGGGAGGGTTGGTGGTGGGAGGGTTGGTGGTGGGAGGGTTGTTGCTGGTGGGATGGTTGTTGCTGGTTGTTGCTGGTGGTGGGATGGTTGGTGGTGGGATGGCTGGTGGTGGGATGGTTGGTGGTGGGATGGCTGGTGGTGGGATGGTTGGTGGTGGGATGGTTGGGTAGAGTAAAAGAGAGGTAGTTCAGTAGGTGGAAGTGGTTAGATGGGGTGGTAGAGGTATGGTGTATTGCTCCATTACCATGGCACACACCACACCACCACTGCACCACCACGACGATGACGTCACAGGGGGGCACAGCCAGATCGTGCACAAGCCGCCAGTGGTGGACGACCCTCAGCGCAGGAAGCCGAACATCTCTGTCGCCATCACTCAACTGGCATGGTCGCCCAAGGTGCTTGAGTGGGTCGAATGTGGTCGAGGCAGGTTCAGGCTGGTCTATAGAATAATCTCTCACTTTTTGTGCAATCTTTTATTTATCAATCATTCATTCATGCATCCATTGGGCAATCCATTAATCCATCCATCCATGCAACCATGCATTCATCCATAAATGCTTCCATGCATGCATGCACCAATGCTTCCTTTCTTCCTTCCTTTCTTCCTTCCTTCCTTCCTTCCTCCCTCCTTTCCTCCCTTCCTTCCTTCCTTCCTTCCATGCATGCCTCTTCCCTCCCTCCCTCCTTCCCTTCCTTCCATGCATGCCTCCTCCCTTCCTTCCCTCCATCCTCCCTTCCTTGCATCCACCTCGCAGGTGCCTCTCCTGACGGGCATCAACAAGACCATCGAGTACTTCCGCAACGAGTTGAGTCGCAAAAAGCACTCCGAAAGGAACCTCTGGAGTCCTGAGAAGCTCTGATGTGTGTGTGTGCGTGTGTGTGTGTGTGTGTGTGTGTGTGTGTGTGTGTGTGTGTGTGTGTGTGTGTGTGTGTGTGTGTGTGTGTGTGTGTGTGTGCGTGCGTGCGTGCGTGCGTGCGTGTGTGAAAGGAGCAAGAAGGTAATGCCTGTGATGCCTGCCATTTCATTTGTTATTTATTCAAAGTAGGATGACCTCTCGAGTGCTTTCACGATGACGTGTGATATATTTATCGAAGGCAGCAAAGCCAGCAGACAGGAGAGCACTCTCGCATTCGATTTGCTCTTGTAGTTGCCTCTGGTGTCTCGTCTGGTGTCTCGTCTGGTGTCTCGTCTGGTGTCTCGTCTGGTTTCTCGTCTGGTGTCTCGTCTGGTTCAACTTTTAACTTTTATTTTGCTGATTCCTCATGATTGCTTCCGTGCACTCTCCACCTACCTTCCATCACCTCTGCACCCTCTCACTTTTTGGTGACGATTTTTGTTTTTGACTGCATATCTATTGATTGATAAATATTTCAGGGCTTACTTCATAAAAAGCTATAAATTTGTATTAATCCCCGCGACATTGACTTGTTGTTTCCATTAAAGTCAAACCGATGGTTCTTGTGCTCAGAACTAAAAAAAAAGTTATCCTTTGTGGCAACATAGATTACACTTCCGTAAAACTTCATAGAGTCATTCGTTTTGTCTGCCTCAAAGACTAAAATTTAAATGTAGTTAAGCGCTTGATAATATTTTAAATCTATTTTTACCTTTACAAAGTTAATAACTTAACTATTAAAACAATTAGTTTATGATTAATTTATTGAACAAATCAAAATATTTAATTCAAAAAATTATACGAAAAATCAAATAAATTGACTCAAGTCTAAACAACTTCAACGCTGGGCACTGCACTGGATGACCACCCTTGAAGTTCCGAAATAGCGGAAATGCAGGCCTCGGTCGAGGTGCAAATCGAGTTTGGAAGGTTCCACAACATCGATCTCTTCCAGAGAGGGTGCGTCTCATTTTCTAAAACGTAAAAGGGCTTTGTTACATTGCTCCATTATGTATTGTTCACAAACGCTTTCAAACACACCAGCTACTACCAGCTGCGGTGTCTGCTCAAGAGCTCTTCCAAGGCCTCCACCACCATTCAACTCAAACAGACATCCCACTCCAGAGGTGGGTCTATCTAACCACTCAATAAATGCAAAAATACAATTTTCAAGAGTTTGAACTTCATAATTGATCTTTGTTTATGCTTTCAAAAAATCAGAAGTTACCACTAACACAATCTCACCACCACCACCACCAACACAATCATCATCACTACCACCATCATCATCATCACCACCATCATCATCATCACCACCACCACCACCACAGCATACGAGCCCTCTCAGACTGGCAGAACCAGGGTTTTCCAGGTCTTTGGTGGATTGTGTATTATAAGATGGTGGTGGTGATGATGATGATGATGATGATGGTGGTGGTGGTGATGATGATACTAAGAATAAAGGATGATGATTATGAATATTTTAATTTTAATAACAATAATAATAATGATGATGATGATGATGATGTTAGGTGCTGTACAGGAGAGAGGAAGTTGAGTTGAAAGAGAAATTGCTTTTCAAGGTTGATGTGCTGGCTGACATCATGAAGGTTGGTGATGATGATGATATCAATGATGCTGATGTTGATGATGATTTTCATAAAGATGATGGTTATTATGTAGAGTCTTATTTTTACTAGTTGTTTATATTGTTAATGATGGGATGATGATGGAAGATGGAGGAGGTGTTGAGGGAGCTGGGTCTGCAGTTGCAAGTCGAGATGTGGTTCACAGAAGAAGACGTTGTGTGAGTAATGCCTGTGTGTTTTTTTTTTTTTTTTTTTTTTTTATTGTCTTTATTAATCACGGTTTGACAGACGCAGGCCATGTTACATGTTGCATAAGATAATAGTAGATAATTATAGGATACTGATGCTAATGATAATGGTTTTAAAAAAAAATACTACAAGACAAAGGATATGGTGAATAGGTAATAATTAAGTAGATAAATAAGTAATAAGAATCAGAGATGATAATATAAATATAAATGTAAACTATAGAATGTGAGATTTAAGAAGACGAGGGAGGAATGTTTTACTTTCAAGCGTAGTATATATAGGGATATTAAAATTGTGTTTACGGGGTCTTAAGTTATGAGTAGATTTTTTAAGGGGGGGTAAGAAATTGTGAAGAACGTGGTCAGAGTTATTAGATATTTTAAAGAATAATTTGGTGTCTAAAGTGGTAAACATAGAAGTGATAGATGGGTAGAAAGAGGGAAGGTAGTTAAGTCTTATGAGTTTATTAATTAGGGACTGGAGTTGCTTAATGTGTGGCTGATTAGCAAAACCAGACCAAGAAGGAGCTGCATACTTAAGGTGAGAGATGATGAGGGACTCAGTGATGTCAAAGAGTTTGGCACCAAAGAGTCCATGGGAACGGATTGTTTTGATGGCATGAAAAGTTTGAAAGCATTTATTGATAATGTGATCTATGTGTGGTGAAATGTTAAGGGTGTCAGTGAATGTGATACCTAAGATAGTGAGTTTGTTAGTGCGTTGAATGGAAGGGTGTAAAGCTGGTGGTGTGATGCGTTTATAACTATTATGGACTATGAGTTCAAATGATTTTTTGAGGTTGAGTGAGAGATTACTGAGCTTGGCCCACTTAGAGAGGGATTCAAGCTCTGATTGGATGGTGTGGGTGTTAGATGATGGAATAATGAGATAGGTGTCGTCAGCGAATTTTAAAATATAATTAGAAGGGTGATAGGGTTGAAGTGAAGAGGCGTTGATTATAAAGGTAGATGGACCAAGAACTGAGCCTTGGACCACGCTAGAGTTGATGGGAAGGATACTAGAAAGTTGATTTAAATAAATGGTGGAATGTGATCGGTTGGAAAGGAATGAAATGAGAAGGTTATATATGTTGTCATCAAGAGGAAGAAGTGCAAGATTGGAGGCGAGGGTATGGTGATCAAGAGTGTCAAAGGCTTTAGTAAAGTCAAGAGCAATAAGGTGAACATGACTATTAGTTTTGAGAAGTGAAGTGATGGTAGACGTGATAGCAATTATGGCAGAAGTGGGAGAACCTGATGGGCGAAAGGCGAATTGATCTTTAAGAATAGGTATTACTGAAGGGTGATTGAAGCAAGGGTATATATATTGAGAAACTATGATTTTTTCGAGGAGGCGTGATAATATTGGAGTGACTGAAATGGGGCGAAAGTCTTGAGGCGATATTGGATGTTTAGTTTTGGGGATGGGATGAATAATGCTGGATTTCCACTGAAGAGGAAAATAAGAAGTGTTAATGCAATTGTTGAAGATGATGGAAAGTGGAGTACTGATTATGGGTGCAATTAGTTGGAGATACCATTGTGGCAAGCCATCGGAGCCGGTACCAGTTGGGCATTTTATGGTGAGAAGATTAAATATGGTGATAGGGTTAACATGGTCTTGAGTATACAGTGCTGTTGATTTAAATGGAGGATGGACATAGGATGGGATTGTAGACGTGGAAGCAAAGTAATTGTTGAGGGAATCCGAATTCAAGGTAGAAGATCGATTTGACGATAGAGATGGAGCTCCTTTGCCTCTGAGTAGGTTTACTGTTTTCCACATGGCTTTGCTACCACGCCTACAATTCTTCAATGTGGAGTGATTGGTGTTGATGATTATGTTTTTGATACGAATGGTGATGGATGCGGCTAGTTGATGATGACCCTTGCGCATGTGGTGATTTTTCATGCGAAGAAGAGATTTGATGAAAGGGCTGATGAATGGTGGGTCAGATGACCTAGTGGTGATGGACTTAGTAGGGTAGTTATTATCAAGAATAGTAGTAAGGGTATTATAAAAGAAATCGATGGAGTCAGGTAAGTTGTCTAAGTTGATTGTTAAGTCTGTGGCTGAAAAGGAGTCGAGGCAAGTTTTATGTTGGGATGGATGACGTCGACGAAATGTATGGGTTTGACGGGTGATGGGTTTATTAGATGTATTTTTGTTTATTAAGGGATGAATGGACACACCAAGGTGTTTGGTGGTGGTGTGAGAGATGTATGTTTGTGAGATGTAGAGGTTGTTGTTAATGTTGGATCCATACACACGGTCAAGGTTGTGTCCTAGGTGAGTGGGGCCGTAGAAGATAGTTTGTAGGCCAGTGTGTAGAATTTTTTGGTGTGACAGTTGGTTGAAGTCACCACCAATGATGAACCTAGAGTCATTGTCCAACATGGAATTGGACAACTCATCAATGTAGTCCATCAAGGTGGACTCTAGGTAAGTATGTTTTGGAGGGTGATAGATGCCGCATATGTGGTGGGGGATGTTGTTGAATATGCACTTGAGGCATAGTACCTCAAGTGCATTGTCATTATTCGGAGGTGATGGGGTTATAATATGAGTGGGGATGTCTTGTTTGATGTAGATCATGACCCCTCCCCCTCGCCTGGCGATGCGGTCGTGCCTAAAGCACACATAGCCCTTGATTGCCACAAGTGCATCGCTGTGGTGGGGCTTGAGCCATGTCTCGGTGATGATGATGATGTCTGGATGAAGATGAAAAACATCACAGCGAAGGTGTTCAATGGCATGAGGTTTGACGATGCTGGTGATGTTGAGGATGTAGATGGAAGGAGGATGATACACATTTTTGGTCCTAGGTGGGTTTTTAAATGTAGTTAAGGGAATATTGATGAGGTTGCTGGTATTGGATCTGTTAAGGTTACAGCTGAAGGGTTCAGCTTGTTGACGACTAGAGATTATTGTTGAAATAGGTCGAGGATGATCAGGATTCATGTAATGTACATGTAATTATGTGTGTTTGTGCGCTTGCGTGTGTTTTTGAGCGTGCATGCGTGTGTTTTTGTGTGTGTATGTGTGCACTTGAACACACAGTTCGGACTACTCGGAGAAGTTTCAGCAACTGACTGAACGCACGCTCAGCTTGAACTTTGACGCATGCAAGGGCCTGCACACGACGTCGAGTGTTCTCTTTGACTACTTCCACCTCTCCGCCTTCACCCTCTCCGTCCATGCAGCCCTTCTCTCCTTCCGCCAACCCTCCCTCCTCAAGTCCTCCAAGCTGCCTCCTCCTGCCTCTTCCCTCGCCCCTCCCTCCTCCTCCTCCTCCTCTTCCTCTTCAAGAGGCTCCATGCTGAAGAACGCATCAAGTGGCGTCTTGGCGACTGCACCTGATGCTCACATCACTCGGCCCAGCAGCCAGAACAACCTCGCATACTTCCCCTCCAAGGTGCACAAGTCGGGTCACACAGAGGTCATTTGGTCACAAGCCTCCTCAGTGACTTGTTACCCACCCACCCATCCTTCAGACCACGTCCAATCAGCACTCATCTCCTCCTGCTGCAGCGACCAATGAGGACGCTCGCAAGGATGGTCACGTGGGCATTGACCTTCACGACCTCGCCCTCCTCAACACCATCCTCTTCGGGCCTCTCGCAGCCAACCACCCCTCGCACAAGGTCTTTGTTGTCCTCCTTACAACATCCCTCCACGCCATACCGCTTTCAACCTCCCTCCATGCCATACCGCTTTCATCTTTCCTTACCACACACAACCACTTCTAGCATCATCATCACTACACACACAACCACTACTAGCATCATCATCACTACATACAACTACTACCACCACCACCACCACGTGACAGAACCAGGCGCAGGCGTTGAGGACGCGCAGAAGCAATGCGTGTCAGAGGCACCAGCTGATGTGCCGCTGCCTCCTCACCTCCTACGAGAGCATCCAAGCCACCCTCGAACTCCTCCTCCACTCCGCTCCCGTCCTCCATCCTCCCTCCATCGGTACTATCATCATCATCATCACCATCATCATCATCATCATCATCATCATTTTGCTCCCCTCTTCCACTCTACCTCTTTTACATCCTCCACATTCATCATCATCATCATCATCATCATCATCATCAGCATCATCATCATCATCATCATCATCAGCACCTCCCCAATCAACCTCTGCAGAGCACTTGGATTGCTTTTCGAGGCTGGAAGAACTCGTATCCAAGTGTAAAGTGGGTGCCATCCATCCATCCATCCATCCATCCATCCATCCATCCATCCATCCATCCATCCATCCATCCATCCATTCATCCATCCATCCATCCATCCATCCATCCATCCATCCATCCATCCATCCATTCATCCATCCATCCATCCATCCATCCATCCATCAATTCATCTATGCATCCATCAATCCATCCATCCATCCATCAAACCATCCATTCATGCACGCATCCATCCATGCATGCACAGAACTTCAGTGAGTTGTTGGATGCCGAGGAGGAGGATGTGCTGCAGGCCATCTACTCCGATCTCTGCAACCTCAACACGCAGGTGCTGCTGTACTGTCTGTTGATGTGGTCGTGTATTGTCCTTGTGGTGTGGTGCTGTGTTGTGCTGTTGTGATTCTCTTGTATTGTGATGGAGCAGTTACTCATCATCAGTTTGTAAGTAAAGCGCCTCATAAATGAGTTCGCTCGATAGACAAAGTGACGACACTTTCAACGGACAGGTGGGTATGTTGTGGAGGCAGCTACTGCAGAATGTGACGTCACATGCAGCCTTCCAACGCTACCTGGCCAAGGAAGCACACCTGCTCAGGGTGAGTGGGTGGAAGAGGAGGAGGAGGAAGAGGAGGAGGAGGGAAGTTGGTGGAGAGTAGGAGAGGGAGGAGGAAGAGGAGGGATAGAGGGGATTTAAGTTGATGTGGGAAGTAAGAAATAAATAAAAGCAAACTTCTACGACACACACACACACACACACACACACACACACACACACACACACACACACACACACACACACACACACACACACACACACACACACACACACACACACACACACACACACACACAACACACACACACACATACACACACCCACCCACACACACACACACACACACACACACACACACACACACACACACACACACACACACACACACACACACACACACACACACACACACACACACACACAC
Organism: Piscicola geometra; assembly: GCA_943735955.1. Taxonomy (NCBI): domain Eukaryota; kingdom Metazoa; phylum Annelida; class Clitellata; order Hirudinida; family Piscicolidae; genus Piscicola; species Piscicola geometra. The sequence continues at coordinate 267,309 of OX030963.1, forward strand.
GACAGGTGAAGCGGTTTGCAGAGGGCTTCTTCGTGAGGGAGTTTCAGAAGAACGAGATCTTCAACTGCTACGACAGCAGGTGACCTCATCCATCCATCCATCCATCCATCATCCATCCATCCATCCATATATCCATCCATCCATCCATCCACCTATTCATCATCACAATCTTCTACATCATAGCCACACTACCACGCAAGCACCACACAAGCACCACACAAGCACACACAAGCACCACACAAGCACCACACAAGCATCTCACCACACAAGCACCTCACCACACAAGCACCTCACCACACAAGCACCACACAAGCACCTCACCACACAAGCACCTCACCACACAAGCACTTCACCACACAAGCACCTCACCACACAAGCACCTCACCACACAAGCACCTCACCACACAAGCACCACACAAGCACCTCACCACACAAGCACCTCACCACACAAGCACCTCACCACACAAGCACCTCACCACACAAGCACCTCACCACACAAGCACCTCACCACACAAGCACCTCACCACACAAGCACCTCACCACACGAGCACCTAACAACACAAGCACCACACCACACAAGCACCTCACCACACAAGCACCTCACCACACAAGCACCTCACCACACAAGCACCTCACCACACAAGCACCTCACCACACAAGCACCTCACCACACGAGCACCTAACAACACAAGCACCTAACAACACAAGCACCTCACCACACAAGCACCTCACCACACAAGCACCTCATCACACAAGCACTTCACCACACAAGCACCTCACCACACAAGCACCTCACCACACAAGCACCTCACCACACAAGCACCTCACCACACAAGCACTTCACCACACAAGCACCTCACCACACAAGCACCTCACCACACAAGCACTTCACCACACAAGCACCTCACCACACAAGCACCTCACCACACAAGCACCTCACCACACAAGCACCTCACCACACAAGCACCTCACCACACAAGCACTTCACCACACAAGCACCTCACCACACAAGCACCTCACCACACAAGCACCTCACCACACAAGCACCTCACCACACAAGCACCTCACCACACAAGCACCTCACCACACGACAGTCAGCAGCGGTACAGTGACATCGCAGCGAAGACTCGTCTCTCGGCCTACTTCCGCTCAGTGCCTCCTCTGCCCCTCTCGTGCGTCGACACTGACGGAGACCACGCCTGCCTGCCCATCATCTTCGAAGACCACTTCTGCTCTTCTGTCGTCGCTGTTGAGGCTCCTCCTGCTGTTGTTGGTGCTGTCTCTACCAGCGGTGGTGGTGGTGGTGCTGCTGGTGGTGGTGGTGGTGGTGGTGGTGGTGGTTTGAGAGCGGGTGGAAGGAAAGGAGGAGGCATGAAAGGGAGCAGGGTGGAGGAGGAAGGAGGAGGGGTGGTGTTGAACAGGTGGTCTCAGAGACCCAACTCCCTGAGGAATTCCAAGAGGAAGAAGTCTGTCAAAAAGGGAGATGTGGTTGGTGTTGGAGTTGGTGTTGGAGTTGGTGCTGTGGTTGGTGTTGGTGTTGGTGCAGGCAGTGAGGAGGGAATGAAGGACATCCTGAATGTGGCATCATCACTACTCTCATCAACAACGACATCATCATCACCACTCTCATCAACAACGACATCATCATCATCAGCTCAAACACTGGCTCAAGGCCACAAGCGTAGGATCAGCAAGTTCAGGCCAGAGTCCCTCCTCCTGCTGCCCAGCAACAACAACCTCAAGTTACCAGGCAACGGCGCCGAGGCTGGCAAGGAGGCCTGCACGCTGATTGGCTACTGCAGAGCGCCTGGCGACACGTCACCCAATAAGCTCGAGCTTGGCTCTCTCAAGGAGGCGCCCTTCCAGAATGTCAACTATAATAAGAATAATAATGCCGTCAATGAGAACAACAAGAATAAGAATAATGATGATGATGATGATGATGAGGTTGATAATGTTGATAAAATTAATCATTATAATGGGAGTCATGATGATGATATCGTAAGTGCCTCTGCCAAAGAATCACCACCAAACATATCTCTCGCCTTTCCACTCACACCGCCATTATCATCATCACCACCGCCATCATCATCATCACCACCAGCCCCACTGTCTGCAGTTTTTGTTTCGTCACCATCATCATCATCACCTCCAGTATCGTCATCATCACCACTATGCACTAGAAACACCAGCTACATTGATGCTTCAACTGATGGTGAGTGGATGAGGAGGCTGCAACTTGACTCCTCCCCCATCCCTTCCATCCATCCTTCCATCCATCCTCCCCCTTTTTCTACCTCTTCTACTACATCCACCACTACAACCATCATCCCTACAACCACTGTGGTAGCCGGCAGAACACTGCCCAGCATTACGCCTTATGGCCTTCATAAAAACCACCACCACCACAGCAACCAACACAACCACAGCAACCAACACAACCACAGCAACCAGCGCAGCAGGATAAAGTTGTTTTCGCAAAGGGGCGCCAACCCGAGGCACTCGCAGTCCTCCTTCTTCCTCATCACCTCCTCTTCCCTGCCCAACCTCACCACCATAGACCTCACCCCCACCACCTCGGCTCATCATCATCATCAGCACCAGCACACTCCCCTCCTGAGACCTCCCATGAGCAGCAACCTCGAAGTCTCCCTGCCCAACCTCACTGCCCTCCACTGCATCGAGGACTCTGTCTTTGAGAAGGCTGCTGCTGATGATAATGATGATGGTGGTGGTAGAGGTGGTGCTGATGATGATGATGGTGGTAGAGGTGGTGCTGCTGATGATGATGGTGGTGGATTAAACCTCAAGAAATCTTTCTCACAAATGCCTGATCTCTATGCAACTGAAGTCGTTGATGATGATGATGACGATGAGGGTGAAGATGATGATGATGATGAGGGGAGTAAGGATGATGATAATGATTATGATGGGGATAATAATGGAGAAGAAGGGGTGGAAGATGACTTGGACGTGGACATCACGTTCTGTGAAGATGGTCTTGATAGTAGTTTCTTTGACAACATAAAACCTTCTACTACCACTACTACTTCATCAACTACTTCTACTACTACTACTACCACCACCACCAAGAAGCCTGCAAATAACTCCAGTGGCAACAACAAGTGTCCTTCTCAAACTAAAGCTGCCACCTCCACTACTACTACCACTTCCCCAACTACTACTGCTACCACCAATACCACCACCACTACTACTACCAAGACCTCCCTCAAAGACAGTCAGCAGGGCAGCATCTCTCGGCACTTCAACACGCAACTCTCGTGCAGACGCCTCGCCTCCAGGGTGACTGAGCAGACTGTGCGCTTCAGCTTCGACAAGGAGACCCTCAAGAAGGCGGTCTGCTTCCAGGGACACCTGTACAGCGACCACTTCACCCAGGTCTCCGAACACCCCTACTTCTTTGCCCCCCTTCCTTCCTCCTCTTCCTCCTCTTCCTCCCATTCCAAGCTTCACAAAGACGGCCTACATTTGATCATCTGTGTGCATGGACTCGACGGTGGGTTCTTGCACACTTCTACAGACAACCACACCAACCCTACACTACTACAGACAACCACACACACCTAACTCTAACTCACACACACCAACTACCACACAACACCTCACAGGCAACAGCACCACAGGCAACCACACAACACCACCACACAACACCACCATAGGCAACAGCACACAACACCTCACAGGCAACCACACAACACCTCACAGGCAACCACACAACACCTCACAGGCAACCACACAACACCTCACAGGCAACAGCACAGACCTCCGCCTGGTGCGCACTTACCTGGAGATGGCTCTTTCTCCACGCTGCAGGGTTGAGTTTCTGGTCAGTCGTCACTACTATTTTCGCTGCTACTTTCATTATAATTGTTACAAAATTTAGCAGCAGCAGTAGTAGAAGTAGTTGAAGTGGTGGTGGGTGTGGTGGTGGTGGTGTTGGTGGTAGTGGTGGTAGCAGTCGTAGTAGTAGTTGTGGTAGTAGTAGTAGTAGCAGTAGTAGTAGTAGTTGTGGTAGTAGTAGTGAAAGTAGTAGTGCAAGCACCACCACCACGACCATCAGATGTCGGAACGCAACCAACACGACACGTTTTCCGACTTCGAGGTGATGACGGAGCGACTGGTGCAGGAGATCCTCTTCCATCTGGCCCTCTACAGCACCAAGCCTGCCCGCGTCAGGTGCCTGTCGTTGCAACCCTCCTGCACCCTCACTCCCAGTGCTTCTATCTCAGCCTCATCCAACATATTGCTCTCTCTTCCTATCATAGGCTATAATCATCTCCTCCTCCACTACATCTCATCTACCAACCCTCCTTCCTTCATCCATCCATCCTTCCTTCCTTCTCTCTCTCTTCCACTACATCTCATCTACCAACCCTCCTTCCTTCATCCATCCATCCTTCCTTCCTTCTCTCTCTCTTCCACTACATCTCATCTACCAACCCTCCTTCCTTCATCCATCCATCCTTCCTTCCTTCATCCATCCATCCTTCCTTCCTTCATCCATCCATCCTTCCTTCCTTCATCCATCCATCCTTCCTTCCTTCATCCATCCATCCTTCCTTCCTTCCTTCATCCATCCATCCTTCCTTCTCTCCCTCATGCAGCTTCATAGGACACTCCTTGGGCAACATCATCATCAGGTCGGCCTTGTGTCGCAAGGAACTGCACTTCCTGCTGCCCAGACTGCACACCTACCTCTCGCTCAACGGACCCCACCTCGGCATGCTCTTCAACAACAGTGGTCTCGTCAACATGGGTGTGTGTGTGTCCTCCTTTCACTGCTACCATTACCACTATTACTACTACTACTACTATTATTACCACTACTACTACTACTACTACCACTACTACTACTACTACTACTACTATTATTACCACTACTACTACTACTACTACTACTACTACTACTACTACTACTACTACTATTATTACCACTACTACTACTACTACTACTACTACTACTACTACTACTACTACTACTACTACTACTACTACTACTACTACTACTACTACTACTACTACTACTTCTACTACTAATACTACTACTACTACTACTACTACTACTACTACTACTACTACTACTACTACTACTACTACTACTACTACAACTACTACTACTACTACTACTACTACTACTACTACTACTACTGCTACTACTACTACTACTACTACTATTATTACCACTACTACTACTACTACTACTACTACTACTACTACTACTACTACTACTACTACTACTACTACTACTACTACTACTTCTACTACTAATACTACTACTACTACTACTACTACTACTACTACTACTACTACTACTACTACTACTACTACTACTACTACTACTACTACTACAACTACTACTACTACTACTACTACTACTACTACTACTACTACTACTACTACTACTACAACTACTACTACTACTACTACTACTACTACTACTACTACTACTACTACTACTACTACTACTACCACGACTGCGGCACAGGCATCTGGCTGATGCAGAAGTGGAAGAAGTCTCGGAGTCTCTTGCAACTGTCTCTCAAGGACCACCCAGACCCCAGACAGACCTTCGTCTACAAACTCTCTCAGAAGCCTGGTGAGGGAGAGATTATGATGAGGGAGTGGTGAGGGGGGTTATGATGAGGGAGTGGTGAGGGAGATGAGGATGAGGTGGTGGTGAGGGAGATGAGGATGAGGTGGTGGTGAGGGAGATGAGGATGAGGGAGTGGTGAGGGAGATGAGGATGAGGGAGTGGTGAGGGGGGATGAGGATGAGGGAGTGGTGAGGGAGATGATGATGAGGGAGTGGTGAGGGGAGATGAGGATGAGGGAGTGGTGAGGGGAGATGAGGATGAGGGAGTGGTGAGGGGAGATGATAATGAGGGAGTGGTGAGGGAGATGATGATGAGGGAGTGGTGAGGGGGGTGATGATGAGGGAGTGGTGAGGGAGATGATGATGAGGGAGTGGTGAGGGGGGTGATGATGAGGGAGTGGTGAGGGGGGTGAGGATGAGGTGGTGGTGAGGGGGGTGAGGATGAGGGAGTGGTGAGGGGGGTGAGGATGAGGTGGTGGTGAGGGAGATGAGGATGAGGGAGTGGTGAGGGGGGTGATGATGAGGGAGTGGTGAGGGGGGTGAGGATGAGGTGGTGGTGAGGGGGGTGAGGATGAGGGAGTGGTGAGGGGAGATGAGGATGAGGGAGTGGGGAGGGAGATGAGGATGAGGGAGTAGTGAGGGGGGTGAGGATGAGGTGGTGGTGAGGGGGGTGAGGATGAGGGAGTGGTGAGGGGGGTGAGGATGAGGGAGTGGTGAGGGGGGTGAGGATGAGGTGGTGGTGAGGGGGGTGATGATGAGGTGGTGGTGAGGGGGTCGATGATGAGGTGGTGGTGAGGGAGATGATGATGAGGGAGTGGTGAGGGGGGTGATGATGAGGGAGTGGTGAGGGAGATGATGATGAGGGAGTGGTGAGGGAGATGATGATGAGGGAGTGGTGAGGGGGGTGATGATGAGGGAGTGGTGAGGGGGGTGAGGATGAGGTGGTGGTGAGGGGGGTGAGGATGAGGGAGTGGTGAGGGGAGATGAGGATGAGGGAGTGGTGAGGGAGATGAGGATGAGGGAGTGGTGAGGGGGGTGAGGATGAGGTGGTGGTGAGGGGGGTGAGGATGAGGTGGTGGTGAGGGGGGTGATGATGAGGGAGTGGTGAGGGGGGTGAGGATGAGGTGGTGGTGAGGGGGGTGAGGATAAGGTGGTGGTGAGGGGGGTGATGATGAGGGAGTGGTGAGGGGGGTGAGGATGAGGTGGTGGTGAGGGGGGTGAGGATGAGGTGGTGGTGAGGGGGGTGAGGATGAGGTGGTGGTGAGGGGGGTGAGGATGAGGGAGTGATGAGGGGAGATGATGATGAGGGAGTGGTGAGGGGGGATGATGATGAGGGAGTGTTGAGGGGGGGATGAGAGAGATAGTGAAAAGATTATGATGGTTTGTTGAGGGGACTTGGGAAGAGGCAGGGGAAGGGGGAGGGGGAAGGGGAGAGGGAAGGGGGAGGAGGAAGATGACAACGGCATAGAAGCACTCCCCTCCACGACGCAGGCTTCGAGCACTTCAGACACGTCTTGTTGGTGGGCTCGCAACAGGACCGCTACGTGCCCTTCCACTCGTCCAGGCTGGAGCTCTGCAAGGCCGCCCTCAAGGACTCCTCTGGCATGGGTGATGATGATGATGATGGAGATGATGAAGATGGAGATGATGGAGATGATGATGATGGAGGGGGTGATGATGATGATGGTGGTGCTGATGGAGATGATGATGATGATAATGACGATGCATCACTTACGCAGGCTCGGTGTACACTGAGATGGTGACGAATCTCTTACGGCCTCTGATGCACTCTCCCACTAACAACAACAACAACATCCTTCGAAACAACAACGATAACAACAACAACAACAACATCAACATCGGCCAGCTGAACAGACACACAATCAGTCTCAACCACTCCATACACAAGCAACAACTGAAACAACAATTCAAAGTCGTCCCTCCACCACCCCCATCCACTCCACCCCTTCTCCACCAACTCAACCACAACACCACACCTTCCAGCCACTCCAACCAGCAGCAAGCAGTGCCACCTCCACCACACAACCTCTTGCGCCACTCCTCACTCCACCGCAGGGGCAGCAGCAGCGGTGGTGGCCTGCATCTGAAAGAGAACACCTCGGTCGTCAGGTACGACGTCTACCACGCTCTCACCTCCAGCACCAACCACCTGATCGGAAGGGCAGCGCACATCGCTGTCTTGGACTCGGAACTCTTCATCGAGAAGCTCGTCACCGTCTCAGCCCTCAAGTACTTCCTCTAAGTCCCTCTCTGTCCCTCTCTGTCCCTCTCTGTCCTGCTCTCTCCTGCCCAGTCTCTGGTGTGGCGTGGGGAAGCGGGAACAAGTGTTTGAGGCTAATGTGGCGTGAGGTGCTTGAGGTGGTCAGATCAGACTAACATCTCAGACACGTCACAAATGCAGCAGCAGCAACAAAATCTGTAGTAGTAATAGTAGTAGTAGTAGTAGTAGTAGTAGTAGTAGTAGTAGTAGTAGTAGTAGCAGTAGTAGTAGTAGTAGTAGTAGTAGTAGTAGTAGTAGTAGTAGTAGTAGTAGTAGTAGTGGTAGTAGTTGTAGTAGTAGTAGTAGTAGTAGTAGTAGTAGTAGTAGTGGTAGTAGTTGTAGTAGTAGTAGTGATGATTCTGGCGACATCCACGCTTGCGCATGCGATCAGGCACTCGTGATTGCTCAAGAATGCACCATTCCATCTGCATTAATGCTTTCGTTCTTTTTGTTTCAATATGGGAACATGCTCGTCAATCAATCATTATGTCATCCATGCCCCCCATGCACCTCCATGCACCCCTCCATACACCTCCATGCACCTCCATACACCTCCATACACCTCCATACACCTCCATACACCTCCATACATCTCCATGCACCAGCATACACCTCCATACACCTCCATGCACCTCCATACACCTCCATGCACCTCCATGCACCTCCATACACCTCCATGCACCTCCATACACCTCCATGCACCTCCATACATCTCCATGCACCAGCATACACCTCCATACACCTCCATACACCTCCATACATCTCCATACACCTCCATACAGTTCTCCATACACCTCCATACACCTCCATGCACCTCCATACACCTCCATGCACCCCCATGCACCTCCATGCACCTCCATATACCTCCATACACCTCCATACACCTCCATGCACCTCCATACACCTCCATACACCTCCATACACCTCCGTACACCTCCATACACCTCCATGCACCTCCATACACCTCCATGCACCTCCATGCACCTCCATACACCTCCATGCCCCTCCATACACCTCCATATATCTCCATGCACCAGCATACACCTCCATACACCTCCATACACCTCCATACACCTCCATACATCTCCATACACCTCCATACACCTCCATGCACCTCCATACACCTCCATGCACCTCCAAACACCTCCATACACCTCTCCATACACTTCCATACACCTCCATACACCTCCATGCACCTCCATACACCTCCATACACCTCCATGCACCCCCATGCACCTCCGTGCACCTCCATATACCTCCATACACCTCCATGCACCTCCATACACCTCCATACACCTCCATACACCTCCATACACCTCCATACATCTCCATACACCTCCATACACCTCCATACATCTCCATACACCTCCATACACCTCCATGCACCTCCATACACCTCCATGCACCTCCATACACCTCTCCATACACCTCCATACACCTCCATGCACCTCCATACACCTCCATACACCTCCATGCACCCCCATGCACCTCCATATACCTCCATACACCTCCATGCACCTCCATACACCTCCATACACCTCCATACATCTCCATACACCTCTCCATACACCTCCATGCACCTCCATGCACCTCCATGTACCTCCATACACCTCCATGCACCTCCATACACCTCCATACACCTCCATACACCTCCATACACCTCCATACACCTCCATGCACCTCCATGCACCCTCCGGTATTTTCAGAGTACCTTTTGATTTTGAAACTTTCCTAAACGTCGTTATCGTATCCCGTCCATCATCATCATCATCATCAGTATCATCATCATCATCATCATCTCAGTCCCACAATCGGCTACTGCAGGCTTCTTCCCATCTAAGACTTCCTTGCTTGAGTTCGATTCCTTCTGCAGGCATCTCCGCTCCTTCGAGATGCTCGTCCCTTCTTTCCTTCGTGCTTTTGTCATTATTTATATTATTATTATTATGATTATTTATAATATTATTCTGATTATTTATATTATTATTATGATTATTTATATTATTATTATGATTATTTATATTATTATTATGATTATTTATATTATTATTATGATTATTTATATTATTTCATCTTCTTGATGTTGCTACAGAGAAGTGGCATGCGGCCAGATGCTTGTGTCATGGCGATGAAGCCATCAACTGATTTGGAATTGCCTCTCTCAACGCATCACTTCAATTCGCATTCGATTCGAACGCCTCGGAGGCATCAAATTAAACGGCCAACTCTTCACTCACTCGCCTGCCTTCGCGCACAACACACCACAAGTGTACGCGTGTGCACATCTTGGACCGCTGCCAACTTGCTCGCACACACCTGCCATCTCCCTTATATGGAGCTTATGGAGTTGTTGACTGTGGATACGTCTCAGGGAGGCCGAAGTAACAGCTTCAAAGTTATTGCAGGATTACAGACGCTCAACAGAAGATCAACTATGAAGATCTGCTTTCAAATAGATCTAACGCTATGATCTAGAAGAGTTATTTGACACACATACACATCATTCAGCACACACACACACATCATACAACACTCACGCATCATACAACACACACACGCATCGCCAGCATGGAGAGTTTTCAAGCAAGATGGTCGTCTGATGGGAATGAAGGAAGAGGAAATGGAGGAGGAGGGAGTGGAGGAGAAGGAAGTGGAGAAGGAGGGAGTGGAGGAGGAGGAAGTGGAGAAGGAGGGAGTGGAGGAGGAGGGAGTGGAAGAGTGGTGTGGGTGGACAGGAGAGGGAGGCAGACTTCGCCACCTCACTCCTCCAAAAGCGTCCCTATCAGAAAGGTATGAACATTGTCCAACGATTTCTGCACCAGCATTATGCAGACCTGCTTGCACTGAGACGTCACTGCAGGTTCGCTTAAGTGTGAAGGAAGGGGAGGGGGGAGAGGGTTTGGAAGAAGGGGGGAAGGGCTTTGGCATGCGGCTGAGAGGGGGCGTGGAGCATGGAACAGGAGTGTACGTGGTGGCAGTCAGCAAGCACTCTGCTGCTGGCAAAGTTGGCTTGAAGGTCGCTACTGACACTCTCTCCCTTCATCTCTCCATTATAACGCTCCTTCATCCTCCTCTTCCTCCTCCTCCTCTTTCTTCTCTCCTCCTTTTCCTCTTCCTTTTTCTCCTCCTCCTTCTTCTTCTTCTCCTCCTCCTTCTTCTTTTCCTCCTTCTTTTCTCCCATCTCCTCCTCCTCCTCCTCTTCCTCTCCCATCTCCTCTCACAGGCAGGAGACCAGATCATCTCGGTGAACGGAGTGAGTCTGCGCCACATGAGGCACTCTGACGCCATGAACGTCATGTCTGCCAGCCACACCCTGCGACTGCTGCTTGCTCGCCATGGCAAGGTGCATGTCGTGCCGATACAATGCATTAGATACAGAGCAAACACTACTGAATTATAAATGGATCTGCTGCATCGTTAATCAAACAGAAAGAAACTTCTGCGTTATCATTATCAACAGAAGTTTTTAATCATTATCAACAGAAGTTTTTAATCATTATCAACAGAAGTTTTTAATCATTATCAACAGAAGTTTTTAATCATTATCAACAGAAGTTTTTAATCATTATCAACAGAAGTTTTTAATCATTATCAACAGAAGTTTTTAATCATTATCAACAGAAGTTTTTAATCATTATCAACAGAAGTTTTTAATCATTATCAACAGAAGTTTTTGATCATTATCAACAGAAGTTTTTGATCATTACCAACAGAAGTTTTTAATCATTATTGTCATTGTCATTTGAATGTGACAAATCAATGCATTGATCGACTCTGCGCATCTGCCTGCTGCTCTCCACTCCGCTATGTCCGTGATGCAGCACTGAGTGCATGCTTGCTCACATCTTGCCGTTGTTGGTGTCGTTTGTGTTCTTGCTAGTGTAGTTTGCACAGACCTCGCCAACCTCTTTAGATTCCTGCTGCCGTGATGTCCTTGCAGAGGCCACAGAGAAGTCTCCAAGGAAGCCACCACAAGCACCCTGCTTACCGACGAACTGCAGCTCATCGCCATAGAGACGTGTTTGAGGAAGTGAGAGAGGCTCGCAAGGAAGATGGTTACCATGGCGACCATGGTTGGGATCACAGGACTGAGGAGCAGAACCCATGGATCTTCAAGCCCTCCCCCTTTCTCTCTCCTTCCACCCATCCGTCTTCACTCTATTCCCACACCCTGAAACACTCAGCCTTCCATCCATCTTCCAACCAGCCATCCTCTTCATCCTTCCATCCATTATCTTCATCTTTCCATCCATCTTCCAACCAGCCATCCTCTTCATCCTTCCATCCATTATCTTCATCTTTCCATCCATCTTCCAACCAGCCATCCTCTTCATCCTTCCATCCATTATCTTCATCTTTCCATCCATCTTCCAACCAGCCATCTTCTTCATCCTTCCATCCATTATCTTCATCTTTCCATCCATCTTCCAACCAGCCATCCTCTTCATCCTTCCATCCATTATCTTCATCTTTCCATCCATCTTCCAACCAGCCATCTTCTTCATCCTTCCATCCATTATCTTCATCTTTCCATCCATCTTCCAACCAGCCATCCTCTTCATCCTTCCATCCATTATCTTCATCTTTCCATCCATCTTCCAACCAGCCATCTTCTTCATCCTTCCATCCATTATCTTCATCTTTCCATCCATCTTCCAACCAGCCATCCTCTTCATCCTTCCATCAATTCTCTTCATCTAACCATCTGTCTTCTTCACATAGCAATGCATTCTCTACTCATCCTTCCTCCCTCCAACCTTCCTCCACCCATCCTTCCTCCACCAATCCTTCCTGCCTCCATCCTTCCTCCACCAATTCATCTCTTCCTTTTGTATCGGATGAGTGGGAGCCTTTGGATCGAGTGCTGAATGAGGTGATGAGTGATGTGAGAGAGGATGATGATGCCACTAATCATCATCATCAGGAGAGAAAGGTTGTTCGAGGTGGAGCTAGAGTGAGGCATGAGGTGGTAGATGAAAGGAGGGACAGAAGGAAACAAGAGAAGACAAACAGACAAACAGGCAAACACCCTTCTCCTCCATGCAAACCTTCTCAAACACTCCTCTCCTTTCGTCCATCCGAGCCTTCCAGCCAGTTCCTGCCACTCCCCGAGCCTTTGCCATCCCTTCCCGACCTGCCAACACACGACACTTCTTTTTGCACCAAGCACAAGCACCTGCATGCCAACGTCTGCCTCCCTGACAACAAGCACCTGCATGCCAACGTCTGTCTCCCTGACAACAAGCACCTGCATGCCAACGTCTGTCTCCCTGACAACAAGCACCTGCATGCCAACGTCTGCCTCCCTGACAACAAGCACCTGCATGCCAACGTCTGTCTCCCTGACAACAAGCACCTGCATGCCAACGTCTGCCTCCCTGACAACAAGCACCTGCATGCCAACGTCTGTCTCCCTGACAACAAGGACAGTCTCAGGGCGGTGCAGAGGAAGGCGAGGACAGCCCTCAAGATGCTCGAGTGTCCCTCCTCCAAGTTGCCCCAAGGTGTTGAATGGAGTGGTTGGTGTTGAATGGAGTGGTTGGTGTTGAATGGAGTGGTTGGTGTTGAATGGAGTGGTTGGTGTTGAATGGAGTGGTTGGTGTTGAATGGAGTGGTTGGTGTTGAATGGAGTGGTTGGTGTTGAATGGAGTGGTTGGTGTTGAATGGAGTGGTTGGTGTTGAATGGAGTGGTTGGTGTTGAATGGAGTGGTTGGTGTTGAATGGAGTGGTTGGTGTTGAATGGAGTGGTTGGTGTTGAATGGAGTGGTTGGTGTTGAATGGAGTGGTTGGTGTTGAATGGAGTGGTTGGTGTTGAATGGAGTGGTTGGTGTTGAATGGAGTGGTTGGTGTTGAATGGAGTGGTTGGTGTTGAATGGAGTGGTTGGTGTTGAATGGAGTGGTTGGTGTTGAATGGAGTGGTTGGTGTTGAATGGAGTGGTTGGTGTTGAATGGAGTGGTTGGTGTTGAATGGAGTGGTTGGTGTTGAATGGAGTGGTTGGTGTTGAATGGAGTGGTTGGTGTTGAATGGAGTGGTTGGTGTTGAATGGAGTGGTTGGTGTTGAATGGAGTGGTTGGTGTTGAATGGAGTGGTTGGTGTTGAATGGAGTGGTTGGTGTTGAATGGAGTGGTTGGTGTTGAATGGAGTGGTTGGTGTTGAATGGAGTGGTTGGTGTTGAATGGAGTGGTTGGTGTTGAATGGAGTGGTTGGTGGAGTGGTGTTGAATGGAGTGGTTGGTGGAGTGGTGTTGAATGGAGTGGTTGATGGAGTGGTGTTGAATGGAGTGGTTGGTGGAGTGGTGTTGAATGGAGTGGTTGGTGGAGTGGTGTTGAATGGAGTGGTTGGTGTTGAATGGAGTGGTTGGTGTTGAATGGAGTGGTTGGTGTTGAATGGAGTGGTTGGTGTTGAATGGAGTGGTTGGTGTTGAATGGAGTGGTTGGTGTTGAATGGAGTGGTTGGTGTTGAATGGAGTGGTTGGTGTTGAATGGAGTGGTTGGTGTTGAATGGAGTGGTTGGTGTTGAATGGAGTGGTTGGTGTTGAATGGAGTGGTTGGTGTTGAATGGAGTGGTTGGTGTTGAATGGAGTGGTTGGTGTTGAATGGAGTGGTTGGTGTTGAATGGAGTGGTTGGTGGAGTGGTGTTGAATGGAGTGGTTGGTGGAGTGGTGTTGAATGGAGTGGTTGATGGAGTGGTGTTGAATGGAGTGGTTGGTGGAGTGGTGTTGAATGGAGTGGTTGGTGGAGTGGTGTTGAATGGAGTGGTTGGTGTTGAATGGAGTGGTTGGTGTTGAATGGAGTGGTTGGTGTTGAATGGAGTGGTTGGTGTTGAATGGAGTGGTTGGTGTTGAATGGAGTGGTTGGTGTTGAATGGAGTGGTTGGTGTTGAATGGAGTGGTTGGTGTTGAATGGAGTGGTTGGTGTTGAATGGAGTGGTTGGTGTTGAATGGAGTGGTTGGTGTTGAATGGAGTGGTTGGTGTTGAATGGAGTGGTTGGTGTTGAATGGAGTGGTTGGTGGAGTGGTGTTGAATGGAGTGGTTGGTGTTGAATGGAGTGGTTGGTGTTGAATGGAGTGGTTGGTGTTGAATGGAGTGGTTGGTGTTGAATGGAGTGGTTGGTGTTGAATGGAGTGGTTGGTGGAGAGGTGTTGAATGGAGTGGTTGGTGTTGAATGGAGTGGTTGGTGGAGAGGTGTTGAATGGAGTGGTTGGTGTTGAATGGAGTGGTTGGTGGGTTGGTAGAGTGGTTTTTGGAAGGTTGCTTTGAGAATGGAATTTTAGATCTCGAGTAAAGCGCCTCAATAATTGCTGTGCAGTTGATAAGAGCAACCACAACACAGACGTCGTCAACAAAAACAACAACAGCAGCAGCAGCAGCAAGGTATCAGACAGTCTCCTCTCCATCACTGGAAGCCACAACCACAGCCACTTCAGACCACTCATCACCACAAGTCTCCGGAAGAAGGCACAAGTGAACATCATCATCAGGAAGTCATCTTCTCTAGCAACACCAGTTGCAAGTACAACTCCTGCGGTGAACCTGTCTGTTAAGGGCAGTGCAACTTACTCCAGCACTAGCTTCAGTCATCCTGGTCGTCATCATCATCATGTCACCAGCAAAAAGAATAGTGATGATGATGATTATACTACTACTACTACTACTACTACAAATTGTAATAATTTCAATACTACTACTAATAATACTTATACTAATAATACAAACATTAAGGGTGGTTATGGTAGTGATGAGAGGCTGGACGGCAGTTTCGAGTCTGACGAAATAGAATTCGAAGAAGATGCTGACATTAATAACCATGAAGACATCCACACAGACATCCACACAGACATCCACACAGACATCCACACAGACATCCACACAGACATCCACACAGACATCCACACAGACATCCACACAGACATCCGCACAGACATCCACACAGACATCCATGAAGACACATATTTAGACATCCATGCAGACATCCACAAAGACTTTGAGACAGACAAGCAAAAGAAATTAATCGGCAAGGAGAACTGGATAATGCTGAGTCCGCAGGTGTTTGCTGAGATGCAAAAGGACAGGCGGAAGAGGAGGAGGAAGAAGAAGAATGGAATCAATGAAAGTGTGGAAGATGCAAAGATGGAAAGAAGAAGAGGTGTGTATGGAATGGAGAGAGAAGGAAGAAATAAATGTAAAAGAGAGGTGGAGAGGATGGAGGGGAGAGTGGTGTTGATTGAGAAAAAAAGGCCGATCTTGGGGATGGCAATAGTGGGAGGGGCTGATATGGAGGTCAAGGTGCCCACTGTCGCTGAGATTCAAGTGAGAGGGGGTGGGTTGTTGGAAGATGGATGGGTGGATGATGGAAGGATGAATGATGGATAGATGGATGGGTGGGAGGAAGACGAATGATGATGGATGGATGGATGAAAGAGGGTGGATGGATGGTGGGAGCATGAACGTTCTCATAACACAGACGGACGGAGCAGCTGACGGCTCAGAGCTCAGAGTGGCGGACATGTTGTTGGAGGTGGATGGCAGGTCGACGGAGGGCTTGGCGCACGAGCAGTGTGCCCAGTTGATTGTCGCCTGCTTCAAGCGCAAAGGAGCCGCTCTTTTGCGTCTGAAAGTCTTTCGCAACGTGCGAGGAGATGACGTAAGTGTCAGTGGTGATGAGGTTGACGACGATGAGGAAGAAGTGAGTGATAATGATGACGATGAAAATTATGATTATGAAAGTGATGATGATGATGATATTATGACAGAAACAGTAGCCAGACTAAGACTCTGATAAACTTATTTTGACACTTGATGTTTCAACTAGTTTCATTCATCCTGCATTCATCTTGCATTCATCCTGCATTCCTCCTGCATTCCTCCTGCATTCATCCTGCATTCATCCTTCATTCATCCTGCATTCATCCTACATGCATTCTGAAAAAATTCTCTCTTGAAATGACATTTTTAGTTTTCTCGATCATTTCTGTCAGTTTTAAACATTCTCTTAGATTTAAACATTATTTTTTTATTCTTTTGCGTCAATTGTTCCTTCAAACCTTTAAAAAGCGCCTTGTCAATAAACTAAATGCACTTTTGACGCAACCTAGTAACGAAGTGAAAGTACAGCTAATAATGAATAAAAGTAAAAAAAATGAATATTTTGTGGATGAAATCGGCGAAGAATATGATTTTTCGTCACGAAGGTATTCTAAGTTTTATTATTTAATGTTAATTTCAATAATCAAAGGGGCGTTTCACAAAGCTCCTTTGGCTTCACAGCAGGATGAATATGGCCTCCCTGTTCGAGGAGGATCTGGCTGAGCCTCTGGGAGACGACCTCTTCAAGTTCAAGGCTCCTTCTCATCCCACCACTTCGAATCCGAGTGCAAGTACTCCACAACAACAACAACAACAACAATCTCAAAAGAAGCCAGAGGCACAACAGCAAAAAGAAGTGAACCCTTCTTTGCTGTTTGCCTCGGTTGCTCACTGCTACAAAATGTGAGTCTCAAAGGCCTCTACGGGTCCACACAAGTGATTGTACAACGGCAAACATCGGCAAACACTGCAGAGTAGGAAGTGAGCATGAGAAGGCAGTCAAGCTGGCAGTCGCAGTCATTGGTGACTGGAGCAAGTCCGAGGTGGCTTTTTCTCATCATCGCCATCATCATCATAGGCACCATCAGCATCATCACCATCATCAGCATCACCATAATCATCGTCACCATCATGATGATCATCATCTTAGATCGAAATGATGAATAGGAAGCAACCACTTCATGCAGTTCAACATCTTCCTCTACGTCACCAGGGAGAAGCCTGTAGCTGTCATCCCCATCACCTTCACCACCTCCTTCACGGTGACTTACCATGCATCATCATCATAACCATAATGACCATGACCATGATGATGATGATTTCTCAAATGATATAAAATGACTCACGCAGATGAACAACGGCTATGTGAGTGTCTCAGGCCTGTGGTGCATCCTCTTCACAAAGTCCTGCCAGCTGGAGCCCTTCATCAGACAGGTGCCACTCTTCCTTCTCTTCTTCCTCCTCCTCCTCTTCCTTCGTTCATCAGTCACGCTCATCCACTCATGCATCCATTCGTCCACTCATCCATTCGTCCACTCATCCATTCATCCACTCATCCATTCGTCCACTCATCCATTCGTCCACTCATCCATTCGTCCACTCATCCATTCGTCCACTCATCCATTCGTCCACTCATCCATTCGTCCACTCATCCATTCGTCCACTCATCCATTCGTCCATTCATCCATTCATCCACTCATCCATTCGTCCACTCATCCATTCGTCCACTCATCCATTCGTCCACTCATCCATTCGTCCACTCATCCATTCGTCCACTCATCCATTCGTCCACTCATCCATTCGTCCATTCATCCATCCCTCATGAACAACCCTTGCAGCTTGTGTTTGCCAAGTTCTGCACTCAACTGAGGGACTCCAGCAAGCCTGAGAGACTCGTTGAGGTCATGCCACAACAACAACCACAACAACAACAACATCATCATATGACAAGAGCAGCAAGAAGTGATATTGTCGAGATGATGAAGTACAGAGCGAGGAGGGTGGGAGAGGGCTTCAAACTGGAGGAGGAGGGAGAGAGAGTGGAGGGAGAGGAGGAGTTGTGGGAGGGAGATGGTGAGGAAGGGGAGAGGCTGGTGGTGATGATGGTGGAGGAAGAAGAAGAGATTGTAGTGGAGCACAGAAGGTTCGTGCAAGGGTTCGAGAAGGAAGGGATGGGTGGAGGAGTTGATGAAGGAGTGGATGGAGGAGTGGGTGGAGGAGTTGATGAAGGAGTGGAGGGAGGGATCGAAAGAAGGATGGAAGAAGGAAAGAAGAGAGAGATGGAAACAGACAGCTTTAAAAGGGAAACTGGGATGGAGTGTGAAAAGACTGGCAGCAGTGAGGTGGGTGTTGGAGGAGTGAGTAGAAGGGTGGAAAGAAGAGAAGGAGAGATGGAGGGAGGAGTGGAGGGAGACAGCAAGGCGAAGTTGATGAAGAAGATATCGAAGTACGGACAGAACCTCCTAATGAATGCCCAGAAACCACCAAGCCACCACCTCCCCCACAAATCTCTCCTGCCACCCTCTCACAAGCCACACAGACTTCACAACGATAACCACACCTTTCTACTCAACACGGCTTCGAACCTTGATGCCGCAGAACTACCACTACAACCTCAACTACCACTACAACCTCAACTACCACTACAACCTCAACTACCACTACAACCTCAACTACCACTACAACCTCAACTACCACTACAACCTCAACCACCACTACAACCTCAACTACCACTACAACCTCAACTACCACTACAACCTCAACTACCACCACAGCCACAACAACCACAACAACCAGAGGGGAGCTGGCAGGTGGTGGAGGCACTGAGGCATCTTCAGCACTGCAGTCAGAGCCACCACGAAGCATTGCTGTTGCAGCTGCAAGAGCTCAAGCTGCAGGTGCTGATGATGATTGATTGGGATGATGGAAATGATTGGGATGATGGGGGAGGGGGTGGAGGAGAGTAAGAACTGTACTGTAGTAGCAAGATGAATTGGAAGGTGACCTGCCTCCAGGTCAAACAGCTGGATGCAGCAGTGACCAGCAAGCACAAGTCTCCAGCTGGAACAGTCAACTTGCTGGCCTCATCAGCATCATCATCATCAGGAGCACTCTCTCGCAGCTTCGTCGACGAATTGAACGCCAACTTCAAGCTCGTGTTCCAGGTCGCCATCTCTATCATCATCATCACCACCACCACCATGATCATCATCATCATCACCACCACGCCATTATCATCATCACTATCTAACTGAAGGAGAATGAGAGGATGAGGAGAGAGGTAGAGAGAGCAGGAGTGAGGGAAGGGGAGCTGCAGCAGCAACTGGCATCTCTGCTGCACAGCAACAACCAGTGAAGTGGTGATGGGTGGTGAGGTTGATGTAGTGATGGATATGTGGGTGGACGTAGTGATGGATGGGATGGTGTTTCATTCCTGCGCAGTTCAACCTCCCTCCTCATCCTTCCATCCAGTCTCCTCTCTCAGCTGACCACCACCACCGCCAGCAAGACCTTTCCTGCCACTCATGCGACCAACACCACCACAACTCCTCCAAGCACGACGACAACGAAGAAGACAAAGAGTGGTACCGGAGCTACCAAGCAGCAGCACACAGACCTTCACCAAGGTGTCTGAGTAGTGCTGAATGTATCTTCGTCGATGCATGATGAGGGATGGATGGATGAAGGGATGACAGATGGATGGATGCATGGATGAAGGGATGACAGATGCATGGATGGATGGATGCATGCATGATGAGGGATGGATGGATGAAGGGATGACAGATGGATGCATGCATGATGAGGGATGGATGGATGAAGGGATGACAGATGGATGAAGGGATGACAGATGGATGGATGGATGAAAGGATGACAGATGGATGGATGCATGATGACAGATGGATGGATGCATGATAGAGGGATGGATTATTGTTAATTACTCAACAGACTTGACGCAGCAGCACAAACTACAACTGCTGCAGCTCGAAGAAGCCTTCATAGCTGATGTTAGTCCTTCTAATGCATCTCTTCCCTCACACACACACACACACACACACACACACACACACACACACACACACACACACACACACACACACACACACAAACACACACACACACACACAGACGAAGAGCCTGATGAACTCGTTGCACAGCAAGTTGAAGACTCGCATGCACAAGGAACGCACCTACAAGGGCAGTGAAGTCCTCTCCAGAGCCCTCGACGTCATCAAGGTCGCTATTGCTGCTTCTATTGCTGTGTCGTTGTTTCTATTGTTGTGTCGTTGTTTCTATTGTTGTGTCGTTGTTTCTATTGTTGTGTCGTTGTTTCTATTGTTGTGTCGTTGTTTCTATTGTTGTGTCGTTGTTTCTATTGTTGTGTCGTTGTTTCTATTGTTGTGTCGTTGTTTCTATTGTTGTGTCGTTGTTTCTATTGTTGTGTCGTTGTTTCTATTGTTGTGTCGTTGTTTCTATTGTTGTGTCGTTGTTTCTATTGCTGTGTCGTTGTTTCTATTGTTGTGTCGTTGTTTATATTGTTGTGTCGTTGTTTCTATTGTTGTGTCGTTGTTTATATTGTTGTGTCGTTGTTTCTATTGTTGTGTCGTTGTTTATATTGTAGTGTCGTTGTTTCTATTGTAGTGTCGTTGTTTCTATTGTTGTGTCGTTGTTTCTATTGTTGTGTCGTTGTTTATATTGTTGTGTCGTTGTTTCTATTGTTGTGTCGTTGTTTATATTGTAGTGTCGTTGTTTATATTGTAGTGTCGTTGTTTCTATTGTTGTTGTGGTTGTTTATATTGTTGTATCGTTGTTTCTATTGTAGTGTCGTTGTTTATATTGTAGTGTCGTTGTTTCTATTGTTGTGTCGTTGTTTCTATTGTAGTGTCGTTGTTTATATTGTAGTGTCGTTGTTTCTATTGTTGTGTCGTTGTTTCTATTGTTGTGTCGTTGTTTCTATTGTTGTGTCGTTGTTTATATTGTAGTGTCGTTGTTTCTATTGTTGTTGTGGTTGCTGTTTTAACTATGACGCCACGCTTGCAGAGTACAACGCTAGAGTTTTTGGAAGGAAGGAAGGAAAAGGAAGGAAGAGACAAGGAAGACAGCAAAATGAAAAGTGATGATAGTAATGATGGAAATAATAACAACGATGATGGTGCTGATGATGATACAAGGAAAGACGTTGATGAAGTTTTGACAGCATCGGTTCCCTGCAAGCATCCTCCACCATCATCATCATCACCACTACATGCACCATCATCTTCACCACCACTACATGCACCATCATCATCATCAGCACCATAACTACTACCTGCAGCATCATCATCATCAGCACTACCTGCACTCCTTCTTGCACCATCACCTGATCTCCATTGGACGCCTGCCACAAGCAGCTTTCAGAATGTCATTTGAATGGTGGTGCACTGCAACTTGTGTCCTTCAACACATTCTAACGCTCCATAACAGCATACTGTACAAGCTTCAAATGAATGAATGTACAAACAATAACTGTACACGCTAATAATAAAAATAATAAGAAGAAGAATAGGTTATAGTCTGAGGGGTCAGTCTGGTGGTGGAGTTGTTAGTTATAGTCTGAGGGGTCAGTCTGGTGGTGGAGTTGTTACATTTGCTGCTGCATCTAGGCAGGTATCATGTGCCAGTACTTCCCATCACTAACCATTACTTCTTTTCCACCTCACCATCATCATCATCATCAGCACCACCATCATCATCATCATCAGCACCACCATCATCATCATCAGCTTTCAAACTCGTTCTTGAAGTGTTTGGGTCGGTTGATGTTGTGGAACTTGATGCGGTGTGAGTAGGAGGCCTGTCGCGTAAGGAACGTCTGCGGGCAGAAGTTGCACGGGTAGAGTTTCTGCTGCAGGTGCTTCGAGTTGACATGGCACTTGAGTCCGTCCATGCTCTTAAACTGCAGCCCACACACTGTGCACGTGTACATCGAACTCACCTGTGCCAGTGTTGTGTGGTGCATTGAAAGTTAGTTTCAGTCATTAATGGTTTTGATCAAGCCTCTAATCACTCTATAATCATTTTATAATATTTCCTTAATACAAATTTGAAATTGATACAAATATATTTGATTAGATGCAGTACCTGGAAGAAGCTGTCACCCTCTGCTGGCATGCCTGCGTTCTTGACAATGGCTTTTCGTTTTCTTGCCTTGGACTTTGGTGTGTTGAAGGTGTAGTTGTTGTAGTCATTTTCATAGTTGTTGTTGTAATTGTCATTTTCATAGTAGGTGTTGGAGTCGTCATATGCATCAACATCCTCTGCCATTGCAGACGTTTGAGAAAAGTTATTCTCAGAGGCGCCTGCCCTTCCCACCTCTTTCATCGCCTCATATTCGTCTTCGAACACCTCAGTATCGTCTGCAACTTCCTTCTTAATGTTGCCATTGTTGAATTCAAACGCTTGCACATCACTGTTTCCGCCCTCCAAGTCTACAACTTCCTTCTTAATGTTGCCATTGTTGAATTCAAACGCTTGCACATCACTGTTTCCGCCCTCCAAGTTCTCGTCTGCCACTTCCGCCTCGTAAGAACAATGCTCGTTCAGAACAAATGCCACGACGTCTTCGTTGTCGCAGCGGACGTGAATGCTGCCCAAGATTTCCAGACGACTCTGGAAGTGGACGTTTGTCTTGCAAAATGAAATAACTATTTTTTTGACTAATTCTGTCAAGTTTGAAACTAATATTTTATTTTCCATTTGAGAAATTGTAAAAATAAAAAATCGGTTAAATTTTATTTATTTTAAATATCGTTCGAAAACAAATATAATATTATTTAATTTTATGTGGCACTTCATTTCGAAAACAGTAATTTTATTTTTTAATTAATTAATATTTGAATTTTTTTTAATTTATAAAAATATAAACAAATCTATATTTTTTTATAATATGTTTATACTAAATAAACTAGGAGCGAATTAAACTTCGAAAGAGGCTCAGTCACAGCCCTGCATGCCAAACAAACAGCTAGAGAATGTAACAGCAGGTGACACATGCTTATTGTTCATTGAAGACACAAGTTGAGATTTTTAAATGAATCACGTGATGAAACTTTCCTGACTTCAAGCAATCAATGGTCGAGTGACAGTCCATTCATTCAGACGAATCAGATTTTGTCAATGTTGTTGATGCTTATGAGAGGAAAATAATAATTATTATAAGGGTGTTTATGGTATTGATGAGATAATAACAATAATAATAATAATATGAATAGTAATAATATGAATAATAGTAATAATATGAATAATTGCATACTGAAGAAAAGTTGCATTAAGAGTGAACCGGTACGAAGCTGGAGAGCAAGCAAGAACGAAGGCACAGCGTCCTGCGACGGGAACAGACGCCAGGACTGCCTATGCAATGCCTTAACGATACATTAACAAAGCATTAAACATGCCTTAACAATTCTTTAACAATGCTTATAATAATTGTTTGTAAACAATGGATGTAGACGTGAGCACTCTCTCTCTGCGGCATCTGAACGAAAGCCTTGACCACAAATGCTGGCAAGGCGGCAAGTCTTGCGAGTTGCAAAGAAGCTTCACAAGGGTTGAAGGCCTCGAGATAGCTTCTCATGCGCCACTTGAAGGCCACTTAAATGCACCAGGGCAAAACGTTGTGACAACAAAAAAAAAGAAGTTACCTCTACTTGGGGATTGTACTACATTCTCTTACTTTCCATTCCATCCACTCCTCATCCACCTCTCATTCATCCATCTCATATCCACCCCTCATCCCTTCTAATTCATCATTCATTCATCGTTGATCTACCCTTCATCCATTAGTGTATTTATTCATTCATTCATTCATTCATTCACTAAGACGAGGTGGATGGAGACTTGATGGGAGAGTTCGGGGTGAATAAGCCTCACTTTAGATCTGCATCGTTTGCTATGGATGGATGGATGGACGAATGGATGGATGGAGGGATGAATGGATGGATTGATGAATGGATGGATGAATGAATGGACGAATGGATGGATGAAGGGATGAATGGATGGATTGATGGATGGAGGGATAGATAAGAATAATATTCAAGAGTCGGCTAAATGGAGATGACTGAAGGAAATGAACGAATGAGTAGATGAATGAATGAATGAATAGATAAAATAATGGATGGATAGATGAACGGATGGATAGATGAACGAATAGATGGATGAATAAATGCATAGACGAACTCATGGAGGAGTTACGGAGGGGAAGGTAGGGCCTGTCTTCTGTGGCTGCCAATGCAGCAGGCTTGCCTGCGTCAGGAGCTGCAAGTGGTGGTTGTTTTAGAGTGTCATGGTGATGTTTGTGGTGGGGTGTAGTTGTGGTGGGGTGTAGTTGTGGTGGGTTGTAGTTGTGGTGGGGTGTAGCTGTGGTGGGGTGTAGTTGTGGTGGGGTGTAGTTGTGGTGGGGTGTAGTTGTGGTGGGGTGTAGTTGTGATGGGGTGTAGTTGTGATGGGTTGTAGTTGTGGTGGGGTGTAGTTGTGGTAGGGTGTAGTTGTGGTGGATTAAGAATTATGATTAAAATTAAGAAGTGGGAAAGTGGAAAAATGATGAGTAATAGAAGGAAGGAAGATGATTAGAATAGAGAGAGAAGAGTAAGAAAGAGAGAGAGGGAGGAGAGATGACTGACAGGAGAAAGAGGCGAGTCCATGCGAGTACTTGTGGAGGATTCTGATGGGGATGTCTGTGGTGTCGTCAGTGGAGGAGGAGGTGGAGGGAGGATTGGTGTATGGGGAGGTGGGTGGGTTGGTGTATGGGGAGGTGGGTGGGTTGGTGTATGGGGAGGTGGGTGGGTTGGTGTATGGAGAAGTGGGTGGGTTGGTGTATGGGGAAGTAGGTGGATTGGTGGTGGGTGAGAAGCGAGGGTTGTTGGTAGAGGCCCCTTTGTAGAGAGGGGGGCTGGAGGGAATGCGGAAGGGTTTGGAGGGCGGGTAGTAGGTGGTCTTGTGTTCTTGAGGCAGACTGCTGACGATAACGTTGTTCTGGATGGAGTAGGGGACATACTTGGGTCGTTGTGGTGCATGGGAAGGAGAGGTGGGTGGTGAGGTGGAGGCTTGGGAAGGAGAGGTGGGTGGTGAGGTGGGGGCTTGGGAAGGTGGAGTGAGTGGTTGGGATGAAAAGATGGGTTGTTGTGAAGTAGATTGTTGCAACGGTGGAGTGGGTGGCTGCTGTTGTTGTTGTTGTTGCACATGCAACTGTATTTCCTTGTTTATCTGTTGCAGTTGTAGTTGTTGATGTTGTGGCAGTTGTTGTTGTTGTTGTTGTTGTAGATGTTGTTTTGGTGGTTCTTGTTGAGTGTGTAGCAGAGCCGGTGGAGATTGTTGTTTGAGTTGTGTGGAGTGTCGTTGAGGAGGGAGTGGTGAAGTGGTGTGTTGGTCGTTATCACGAGGGGGAGGAGGGCTGGTTTGAAAGGGGGGAGGGCGTTGGGGTGGAGCACTTTTTGGAGAGAGATCGACAGAAGGGGAAGGGAAGGAGTACTGCGGATGGAGGGGGTGTTTGGGGAGAGAGTTCCTGGGAGGGAGGGGCGCTGATGTCTTCTTGATGCCAGTCCTCAACAACTCGCTCACTTGAGCGTCTTCAGCGGGCAAGGGAGGGGGAGGAGGCGGGGAAGGCAGGAACGTCTCACTCAAGCGAGCAGCATGCGAGTAACTGCCGCCCATGAAAGAGGACCTGACTGGGTTGAAGGTTCGAGTGCCACTCCTTCCCAGCGTGGCATAGGCGTTGTTGTAGCGATCATTTTCCGCTGCTTTTTTCAGCTGCTCATCCGCCTCTTTTCTCGACCACTGCTCTGTCCTGCCAGGCCTGAGAGGCGAGTCTAAGGCAGCGAAGGCTGGTCTGACGGGCAAGGACTGCATCGAAGGAGACAGGGAGATGTCTCGATGGCCTGCGATGCTGTTGCGGAGGTTGCCTCCCCGTTGCATGTTGCGGTGGCTGAAGAGAAACTCTGCATCTTCCATCTCCCCATCTTTCTTCTTGCTATCACTCTTCCTCAACATCCCACCCCCATCTCCATGGTAGTTGCTGTAGTTGTTGTTGTTGTAGTTGTTGGGGGACTTGGCGGAGAAGGACTTGCGTTGTTGGCTCCTCGAGAGAGAGTTGTTGCTGCTCATCAGGCTCGACAAGAAACTTCCCCTCTTCTTCAACGTGCTTCCGTTGTTTTTGTTGTTGTTGTTGTTGTTGTTGTTGTTGCTGTTGTAAGAATTGCTGTCTGGGTTTTTGGGGGCAGGCGTAGGAGATGCAGTCGGTGTGATGTCGTTGTCGATAATGCTCTGCGTCTGTTGTTGTGTTGTTGTTATTGTGAAAAATGTGAAAAACAACAACAACAGTTTGAGGCACAACAGCGTTGACAGAATCAACAGTAACGCACCCACCATGGTGGATCTCTTTGACTCAGTTTCTGACTTGGTCGTGTCGTAGACTGAATACTCGGACTGTGGAGAATATACAAGACTTAATCATGCGGTCGATGTTGATTTAAACTTCATTCGATCCTACATTTTGATCCGAGTTGTTGCCGTGGTGAGGGTGTGAGTTGTGCAGTTGGGAACGTCTGCTGTGGCCACTGCGGATGCTCAAGGAGCTGGAATGTCTCGTCAAGACCGGAGAACTTGGTGGCGTCTGTGGTGTGGTTGAGGTTGGTGTGGTTGAGGTTGGTGTGGTTGAGGTTGGTGTGGTTGAGGTTGGTGTAGTTGAGGTTGGTGTGGTGTGGTTGGTGTGGTTGAGGTTGGTGTGGTTGAGGTTGGTGTAGTTGAGGTTGGTGTAATTGAGGTTGGTGTGGTTGAGGTTGGTGTAGTTGAGGTTGGTGTGGTTGAGATTGGTGTAGTTAAGGTTGGTGTAGTTGAGGTTGGTGTGGTTGAGGTTGGTGTAGTTGAGGTTGGTGTGATTGAGGTTGGTGTGGTTGAGGTTGGTGTAGTTGAGGTTGGTGTAGTTGAGGTTGGTGTGGTTGAGGTTGGTGTGGTTGAGGTTGGTGTGGTGTGGTTGGTGTGGTTGAGGTTGGTGTGGTTGAGGTTGGTGTAGTTGAGGTTGGTGTAGTTGAGGTTGGTGTGGTTGAGGTTGGTGTAGTTGAGGTTGGTGTGGTTGAGATTGGTGTAGTTAAGGTTGGTGTAGTTGAGGTTGGTGTGGTTGAGGTTGGTGTAGTTGAGGTTGGTGTGATTGAGGTTGGTGTGGTTGAGGTTGGTGTAGTTGAGGTTGGTGTAGTTGAGGTTGGTGTGGTTGAGGTTGGTGTGGTTGAGGTTGGTGTAGTTAAGGTTGGTGTAGTTGAGGTTGGTGTGGTTGAGGTTGGTGTAGTTGAGGTTGGTGTGGTTGAGGTTGGTGTAGTTGAGGTTGGTGTGGTTGAGGTTGGTGTAGTTAAGGTTGGTGTGATTGAGGTTGGTGTGGTTGAGGTTGGTGTGGTTGAGATTGGTGTGGTTGAGGTTGGTGTGGTGTGGTTGGTGTGATTGAGGTTGGTGTAGTTGAGGTTGGTGTGGTGTGGTTGGTGTGGTTGAGGTTGGTGTGGTTGAGGTTGGTGTGGTTGAGGTTGGTGTAGTTGAGGTTGGTGTAGTTGAGGTTGGTGTAGTTGAGGTTGGTGTGGTTGAGGTTGGTGTAGTTGAGGTTGGTGTGGTTGAGATTGGTGTAGTTGAAGTTGGTGTAGTTGAGGTTGGTGTAGTGGAGGTTGGTGTGGTTGAGGTTGGTGTAGTTAAGGTTGGTGTAGTTGAGGTTGGTGTGGTTGAGGTTGGTGTAGTTGAAGTTGGTGTAGTGTGGTGAAAGAAAAACTTAGTGGTGTCTGTGGCGTAGTGTGGTGTGGTGTGGTCTGATGAAGTGTGGTGTGGTGTGGTCTGATGAAGTGTGGTGTGGTGTGAGACAGAGTTTTTATGTGTAGGAATCGAAGAAGGCAAGCGACTCACCACGAAGGTCTGTTCACGACACGCTTCTGAGCTCCTGAAGTCGTCCACGAACTCCTCGCAGTGCCTGTGGTCGATTCCAATGACTTGGACTTGAGCTCCACTTCGTTTCTCCAACACAGCAACAAAAAGCAGTTACAACAAACAACAACAACTACAACATCAAGACAATATTACAGTAACAACCATTAAACGAACAACAACATCAACATGAACAACAACCAACTTGATGATGCACTCGGAGTCCCTGGTCTGAGCGAGGAGGTGTTTGCTGACGTCAGTGAGGTGGCTCAGCTCACCCAGCATCTCGGTCTGTTTCTCCTGTGTCCATACACCACTATCACCACACTACACACTATTCCATACACCACTATCACCACACTACACACCACTATCACCACACAACACACTCCACATACCATATACACCACACACACCCACCAATAGCGGCATGAGACACTTGACGAAGAAGGAGAACCGCTGTCTTTCGTGCAACGTCAGTTTCTTGAGGGCGACGCTCTCATTGGTCAGCGAGTCGCTGTACTTGAACTGCAGTGCCTGCAACTTGCTGTCGAGACTCGCCTGCAGTTTGCCCGCGCTGCCTGTGTCGTCGTGGTGGTGGTGGTGGGAGTGGTCGTGGTGGTGGTGGGAGGGGTGATTGTGGTGGTGGTGGGAGGAGTGGTTATGGTGGTGGTGGGAGGGGTGATTGTGGTGGTGGTGGGAGGAGTGGTTGTGGTGGTGGTGAGAGGAGTGGTTGTGGTGGTGGTGGGAGGGGTGGTTGTGGTGGTGGTGGGAGGAGTGGTTGTGGTGGTGGTTGGAGGAGTGGTTGTGGTGGTGGTGGGAGGAGTGGTTGTGGGAGGAGTGGTGGTAGTGGTGGTGGGAGGAGTGGTGGTGGTGGTGGTGGTGGGAAGAGTGGTGGTGGCGGTGGTGGGAGGAGTGGTGGTGGTTGTCTGTGTCGTCGTTAGGTGGTGAGGGAGGAAGAGTGGTTGTTTTGGGAAGAGTAGTGGAATGATGGTGTGTTGGGTGGGTATTTGGGAGTTTGTTACACTGCCATCGTCACTGTAGTGGCAGTTAGACGCACCTCCTTTGTCGATCTGCTTCTTGAGCTTCGCCACTTCTGAGACGCCCTTCTGGATTTCCTTGTCGACCTTCTTGAAGTCTGAATGTTGTGAAGCTGTGTCATTGCCGCTCTAGCATCATCATCATCACTCTACTACCACCCCCACCACCACCACTCCACTAATCCACCACAACGTCACCACTTCCACAACGTCACCACTTCCACAACGTCACCACCACCACAACGTCACCACCACCACCACAACACGACCACTTCCACCTTTAGCGTGGGAGTGGTCCATCTGCACGACACACTTCTTCCAGTCGTCCAAGAGAGCAGGAATTGGTGAGAAGGTGCCTCCCAGGATGCTGCAGGTGGGTCGAGAGTGGATTGGAGTGGAGTGGAGTGGAGTGGATTGGAGTGGAGTGGAGTGGATTGGATTGGAGTGGATTGGAGTGGAGTGGAGTGGAGTGGATTGGAGTGGAATGGAGTGGATTGGAGTGGATTGGAGTGGATAGGAGTGGAGTGAAGTGGAGTGGAGTGGATTGGAGTAGAGTGGAGTAGATTGGAGTGGGTTGGAGTAGATTGGATTGGAGTGGAGTGGAGTGGAGTGGAGTGGATTGGAGTGGAGTGGATTGGAGTGGATTGGAGTGGAGTGGATTGGAGTGGATTGGAGTGGATTGGAGGGGATTGGAGTAGATTGGAGTGGAGTAGAGTGGATTGGAGTGAATTGGAGTAGATTGGAGTGGATTGGAGTGGAGTAGAGTGGAGTGGAGTGAATTGGAGTGGAGTGGATTGGAGTGGATTGGAGTGGATTGGAGTGAAGTGGGTTCAGAGTGGATTAGAGTGGATTGGAATGAGTCAAGAGTGGATTGGAGTGGATTGGAGTGGAGTGGAGTGAGGTGGATTGGAGTGGGTCGGAGTGGATTGGAGTGGATTGGAGTGGATTGGAGTGGAGTGGAGTGGAGTGGATTGGAGTGGATTGGAGTGGATTGGAGTGGAGTGGAGTGGATTGGAGTGGGGTGGAGTGAAGTGGAGTGGAGTAAATTGGAGTGGAGTGGAGTGGATTGGATTGGAATGGAATGGAGTGGATTGGAGTGGATAGGAGTGGATTGGAGTAGAGTGGAGTGGAGTGGAGTGGATTGGAGTGGAGTGGAGTGGAGTGGATTAGAGTGGAGTGGAGTGGAATGGATTGGAGTGGAGTGGATTGAAGTGGATTGGAGTGGATTGGAGTAGAGTGGAGTGGATTGGAGTGGATTGGAGTGGATTGGAGTGGGTCGGAATGGATTGGAGTGGATTGGAGTGGATTGGAGTGGATTGGAGTGGATTGGAGTGGATTAGAGTGGATTGGATTGGGTCGGAGTGGATTGGATTGGATTGGATTGGAGTGGAGTGGAGTGGAGTGGAGTAGAGTGGATTGGAGTGGAGTGGAGTGGATTGGAGTGGAGTGGAGTGAAGTGGAGTGGATTGGAGTGAAGTGGATTGGAGTGGATTGGAGTGGATTGGAGTGGATTGGAGTTGATTAGAGTGGATTGGAGTGGATTGGAGTGGATTGGAGTAGATTGGAGTGGATTGGAGTGGAGTGGAGTGGAGTGGAGTGAATTGGAGTGGAGTGGATTGGAGTGGATTGGAGTGGATTGGAGTGGATTGGAGTGGAGTGGGTTCAGAGTGGATTAGAGTGGATTGGAATGAGTCAAGAGTGGATTGGAAGGAACAATTAGAGGTTCAAGGTTAGGGTTAGGAAGGTGGAAAATGGGTAAAAAACGAAAAAAAAGTATTAATTATTTTAGTTCTTTTCATCCCTTCTAATAATCATCTTCAAATCACCTTCCACCCCTCTACCTTTTCCCATCCCCTTTTCCCCCTCTACCTCCTTCCATCCCCACCCACCCCACCCACCCCTCTCCCCCCTCCTATCCCATCCATCCCATCCATCCCCTCCCACCCCCTCCACACCTCTCCCCTCTCCTATCCCATCCACCCCCTCCACCCCCTCCACCCCTTCCACCCCCTCCACCCCCTCCACCCCCTCCATCCACTCACGTGACATACTCTGCCATCTTCTCCTCCACGCTCTTCTGTCTCAAACACAACCTCGTCAATGTTGCTCCTATGTCCTTCACTGCGCCTGTCGTTGTCGTGGTGGTGCTGATGATGATGATGAAGATGATGGAGATGATGATGATGGTGATGATGATGATGGTAATAATGATGATGGTAATGATGATGATGGTGATGAGGGTAATGATGGTGTTTGTGATGATGATGATGGTGATAATGATGATACCTTTGGAGTGGTTGGCCATGTCAGCAACCTTTTGCATTGAGTCCAAGAAAGAACTGATGGCTGTCGTAGAAGATCTGTGACGTTTTTTTGGTCTATACTGTTCACAGTCTGACAGACGCAGGCCATGTTACAATGGCTCTTAGAACCATGGTTCTTATGCGCCAAGGCGCCACTGCACATCTCTAAATGCATACGTCGCAAACACCGCATCATATACACTAGGTATATGATAGTTCACGGTTGCTCATCAGGGATTCGAACAGGCAACCTTTGAGTCGCAAGTCCGACGTCTACAATCTAAGCCGTCCCCGCTCTCCAGATTTCACCATCATCATCACCATCATCATCATCATCATCATCGTCATCATCATCATCATCATCACCGTCATCATCATCACCATCATCATCACCCTAATATCTGATGCAGTTTTGTGGCCTTGCATGTGAAGTCCTGCCACACCGAAGAGCTGCTCTGTGGTGGTGGTTTCAAATGCTGTATCTGTGTGTGTGTCTGTGTATGTTTGTCTGTGTGTGTGTGTGTGTGTGTGTGTGTGTGTATGTGTGTGTGTGTGTCTGTGTGTGTGTGTGTATGTGCGTCTGTGTGTGTGTATGTGCGTCTGTGTGTTTGTGTGTGGTTGTGTTTGTGTGTGTGTGTGTTTGTG
Source organism: Piscicola geometra (assembly GCA_943735955.1). NCBI lineage: Eukaryota > Metazoa > Annelida > Clitellata > Hirudinida > Piscicolidae > Piscicola > Piscicola geometra. Next base: position 299,702 of record OX030963.1, read on the forward strand.
TGTGTGTGGGGATGTGGTTTCAAATGCTGTGTCTGTGTGTGTAGTGGTCTAGTGTGGTGTGTTGTCAAGTGGTTCGGTGTGTGTAATGTATTGTGGTGCAGTGTGCTTAAGTATGTGCAGTCATTACATTTTTATTCTCTGAGCCTTGCACCATTACCCCTCCAAAGCTACATATTTTTGTCTCCATTCCAATCAATTATAACCTTTTAAAAGTATTATTATAATTATTATTTCTTAATATTTATTAGTATTATTCCTTATTATTCCTTTTTATTCCTTATTATTTATTATTATTCTCATTATTATATATTGAAATTATCGTAATTTTTATCCTTTTATGTCTTCTCGTTGTTACTTTAATTGTTTGTTGCCTCCTTCATTCTTTATGTGCTTGAAGATGTGCCTATGATGATGACCAGGATGCAGGTGATGATGATGATGATGATGATGATGATGATGATGATGATGATGATGATGATGATGATGATGATGATGATGAGGATGATGATGATGATGATGATGATGATGTTCTCCAACAACTAGGTCAACCACCATTAAACAATCATGACATCAGCGCCAATCTATCATGCCGTCAATGCAATCATCCAACTGCCACTGCGGATCATCATCATCATCACCACAATCATCATCATCATCATCATCATCATCATCATCATCATCACCATTGTTGTCAGCAATCAATAGTTGTTCAATTGAACGTGCGAGGATGAAAAGACAAAATAATTCAAGAAAGAAAGATGAGGGAAGAATGAAAAAGAAAGAAGTGAGAGAGAAGGAAGGGAGGGTGGGGAGAGAAGGAAGGGAGGGTGGAGAGAGAAGAAAGGGAGGGTAGAGAGAGAAGGAAGGGAGGGTAGAGAGAGAAGGAAGGAAGGGTAGAGAGAGAAGGAAGGGAGGATAGAGAGAGAAGGAAGGGACGGTAGAGAGAGAAGGAAGGGAGGGTAGAGAGAGAAGGAAGAGAGGGTAGAGAGAAGAAAGGGAGGGTAGAGAGAGAAGGAAGGGAGGGTAGAAAGAGAAGGAAGGGAGGGTAGAGAGAGAAGGAAGGGAGGGTAGAGAGAGAAGGAAGGGAGGGTAGAGAGAAAAGGAAGGGAGGGTAGAGAGAGAAGGAAGGGAGGGTAGAGAGAGAAGGAACTAGAAGAAAGGGGAGACGGAACTAGGAGGCAGAAGACTTCTAAACGAATGTGTGAGAAGAAGGTAAACAAGAGAGAGATAGGTGTGTAGGCGTGCTTGTGTGCGTGTGTGCTTGTTTGTATGTGTGTGTGTATGTGTAAGTGTGTGTTGATCGCGTACAGACATCAAAAAAGAAGGACAGAAGCTGCAATTATGGACTGCTCGTCAATTATTTGTGCATCAAGCAAGCCAAGCGACTGAAGCAACAACACCACCACACCCCCACACCACACTACAGCAACCACATTCATTCACAGCAACCACAGCACAACAACCACAACAACAACAACAACCACAACACCACAACAACCACACAGCAACCACACCACAGCAACCACACCACAACACCACAGCAACCACACAACAACACCACAGCAACCTTCAACTCATGCACCAGCTCTTGGAAGAGTCCTCCCATGCCTCGACTCTCCTTCTCATACTCGCTGTACTCCATCTCGCTGGCTGTGTGCTTGGTGGGTGGGTGGTGGGTGCATGGTGGGTGCATGATGGGTGCATGGTGGGTGGTGCATGGTGGGTGCATGGTGGGTGCATGGTGGGTGCATGGTGGGTGCATGGTGGGTGCATGGTGGGTGCATGGTGGGTGCATGGTGGGTGCATGGTGGGTGGGTGCATGGTGGGTGGTGGGTGCATGGTGGGTGGTGGGTGCATGGTGGGTGGTGGGTGCATGGTGGGTGGTGCATGGTGGGTGGTGCATGGTGGGTGGTGCATGGTGGGTGGTGCATGGTGGGTGGTGGTTGATGGGTGGTGCATGGTGGGTGGTGCATGGTGGGTGGTGCATGGTGGGTGGTGCATGATGGGTGGTGCATGATGGGTGGTGCATGGTGGGTGGTGCATGATGGGTGGGGCATGGTGGGTGGTGCATGGTGGGTGGTGGGTGCATGGTGGGTGGTGCATGGTGGTGGGTGCATGGTGGGTGGGGCATGGTGGTGGGTGCATGGTGGGTGGTGCATGGTGGTGGGTGCATGGTGGGTGGGTGCATGGTGGGTGGTGGGTGCATGGTGGGTGGTGCATGGTGGGTGGGTGCATGATGGGTGGTGCATGGTGGGTGGTGGTGCATGGTGGGTGGTGGGGCATGGTGGGTGGTGCATGGTGGGTGGTGCATGGTGGGTGGTGGGTGCATGGTAGGCGGTGCATGGTGGTGGGTGCATGGTGGGTGGGTGCATGGTGGGTGGTGGGTGCATGGTGGGTGGTGCATGGTGGGTGGTGCATGGTGGGTGGTGCATGGTGGACGGATGGAAGCGTGGCTGCTTGATGCGTTCTGCAATTGTTAGCTTCATCTTGATGATCAAATCAGAAGAATAAGCTCACTGTGGAGTTGTAGTAGCAGCTGCTAGAGGGGTAGTGACTGAAGCGTCCGTAGTTGAAGAATTTGCTGCAATATCAGTTGCTGCAGTAGCAGTCCTCTCAGTTGCTGCAGTAGCAGTCCTCTCAGTTGCTGCAGTAGCAGTCCTCTCAGTTGCTGCAGTAGCAGTCCTCTCAGTTGCTGCAGTAGCAGTCCTCTCAGTTGCTGCAGTAGCAGTCCTCTCAGTTGCTGCAGTAGCAGTCCTCTCAGTTGCTGCTTTGATCTTTCAAAGTTTATCTTGCTGAAGTTATAACGGTTAATTGTGAGCACTCTAATCGGTGTTCAGTGATGGTGGGGGTGGTGATGATGATGTTTATAATGATGATGATGATGATGATGATAGGTTAGGGTTTGGTTTAGATGGTGATGATAATGATGAAATAAAGTAAAAATAACGGTAGCACCTTGATTAATATTTAGACTGCTTCACCTGTATTGCTCTCAGGTGATCGGAGGCAATCAACAAGGTTGTTCAAAAGTGAATTCTAATCCAGGTGGCAATCTCTCAGATCCGTTTAAAAGTGAATTTCTGAGGCCTTGAGGAGACTTCGAAATACACACAAGCACCCACCTCAGCATTTCAACAGCTAGTTTGCACACACACACACACACACACACACACATACACACACACACACACACACACATACACACACACACACACACACACACACACACACACACACACACACACACACACACACACACACACATGCACACGCACACATACACAAGTACACACATACACACGCACACACACACATGCACACGCACACATACACAAGTACACACATACACATACACACATACACACACACACACACACACACACACACACACACACACATGCACACGCACACATACACAAGTGCACACATACACACGCACACACCCCATATGCGCTCATTCAATCGATTACTGTATCAAACACACATGAGCATGTGTGCACATATAGGCACATATATTTACCAAGGTTCACAGGTAGGAGAGGGTGATGATGATGATGAAAATTAATATTTTGATGATGATGATGATGATGCAAAAAGGGGAAAAAACTACAAGAATGATGTTGATGGTAAATATCACGGTTACTCACTCACCCACTTCTTCACTCACTCACTCACTCACTCACTCACTCACTCACTCACTCACTCACTCACTCACTCACTCACTCACTCACTCACTCACTCACTCACTCACTCACTCACTCACTCACTCACTCACTCACTCACTAATTCACTAATTCACTCACTCATTCATTCACTCATTCACTCACTCACTTATTCACTCATCCATTCACTCACTCACTTATTCACTCAAGGCCATTGACTGCTGTATAAATTGAATGGCGACAGTGACGTAATATTACTTAGGCATACCTGCATCCATTGCCTTTGCAGTGCCTCTCACCACCATCACGATCTCTCTTCATTCTTTCTTTCTCTCTTTTTTCGACTTTTCTCTCTCGAACTTTTACATTTGGTGGCTTGAGAAGCAATGATAGGAATTTATTAAGAGACGCAAAACTTCGCTTTGATTCGCTTGAAAGTCTTGAATACATTCCCCATGGTCCCCTCCATCCTCCTCCATCCTCCTCCATCCTCTTCCATCCTCCTTTATCCCACTTCATCCCACTCCATCCCACTCCATCCTCCTCTATCCCACTCCATCCCATTCCATTCCACTCCATCCCACTCTATCCCACTCCATTCCACTTCATCCCACTCCATCCCACTCTATCCCACTCCATCCCACTCCATTCCACTTCATCTCACTCTATCCTCCTCCATCCTCCTGCACAACACCTCAAACCACTAGACCACACCACACAATCACAACACATCACACCAAACCACAGCAACACACTCCTTCTCAACACAGCATGCCTCCCTCCTCCTCCTCCTCCACCCTCTCAACACAGCATCCCTCCCTCTTCCTCCTCCACCCTCTGGCACTCCTCCTTCAACTTCCTCTCCAGCTTGTGCCTCTGCAGCATGTGGTGCAGACATGACGTCAAAGACTCCCTGGAAGTGGAGGAAGAGCCGTGCATGGTGGAGCGTGGAGGAGGGCAAGAGGAAGTGGGAGGGGAGGAGTGGTGGAGAGGAGGGAGGAAAGAAGGAAGGAAGGAGGGGGATGGAGAACGAGAATGTTTTAATGATGCTTTGTGAGGGCAGTTCCTCCAGGGAAGGGGCGTGAGGGACTTGCAAGGGTCTGTCTTGAGTGAGGACTTGGTGAAGGTGGCACACTTTGAAGCAAGTCTTCCATCGCTGAGACAGAAGGTCACTGAAGAGGTTGGCTTGGAGAGGTGCTGAGGTGGGGACCTGTGACAATCATCATCAGGACTCCCCTTCAAGCCTCCCTTCTCCATCTTTGCACAACACTCAGCTAACTTCTTCTTCAGCCAATCAGGCTTCGACGTCTTCTCCTCTGCCTTCCTTCCCTCTTGCACCCTCCACAACGACCTCTTCCCACTCTGACCCCTCTCCACAATGCCCTTCAACCTCTCCAACACACCATTGCACTCCTTTCCACTCCCACCTTCCTTCCCACCTCCCTCCCATCCCATCTTCCTCTTCTTGTTCCTCTCCAATATGCGCACCAGATCCTCCATGCAGTCGTCGCTCCGCCAACAAGCTCCTTTACCAGCCACACCGACATCATTATCATCATCAACACCGAAATCATCATCATCATCATCACAATTCAATAAGTTTTTGTCACTGCCACAAATTGAAGCCTCGTTTGTCTTTGTGCCACCACATTCTTCCTCGTCACCACGAAAAAACAACAAAGTCTTACAATCATCATCAAAACCACCCTCCTTCCTCCCCTCTTCCTCCTTCTCCTTCTCCTCCTCTTTCTCCTCATAGTCACACATCAGCTTCAGCACCTGCAGACGACTGGCGTTTTTGACTTTCCTGTTCTGGAAGGCCTCCATCATCTGCTCCACCCTCCTCACCCGCCTGCACAGCTCGTACTTGCTGACCGCCTCGACACACCTCCTCGACGTCGCCTTCTTCAAAGCACCCACTTTCAGCGCACCCCTGCCTGTCGACCTCGATGAATTCCTCGACAGCTTCGACGTCTTAGCCAGTCTGCGTGGCCTCTCTCCCGACCGATGCTTGCTCTTCGTCATCTCCTTCAACTCTCTTCGAATCCTGCTCATTTCTTCCGCTGTGTTCCACTTGGTTTTTATTCTTGTTGATGATCTTGCACTCTTTTGTCTACTACCGCCACAACCACAACCACCTGCACCTTCCCCACTACGACTACTACCACAGCAACAACCACAGCCACCACCAGTCTTACCACCCTTACCCATCAACTCCACACTTCCCTTCATCTTCTTCTTCTTTGAAGTCTTCTCTGGGACCATCTTTCGAACAAACTTGTTTCTGTTCTTTTTAATAAATCGAAACTTCTCGCAACTATCATCATCATCAACAGCATCCTCTTCCCCTTCCTCGTTGTTGTTGCTGTTGGAAACCTGTCGCTGCAGCTTGCTGACGTAGAGCTTGAAGTCGACTTGAGACTGAAGGCAAGCCCCTGGCGAACGTTTTGTTACTTTCTTCCCTTCCATGTTCTCCTTACACTTTCTCTTCATCTCTCCCCACTCCTCCACTTGCACTCTTCCATCCATCCTCTCTTCTTCCTCCCTTCCTTCTGCGACTACTGCACAGGCTTTGTTAGTCTTGCTGGAAGACAAGACAGACAAGTCCAAAGTGGATTTTGCTCGCTGCTTGTGCGTGTATGTGTACGTTTGTGTGTCATTGTACTTGTGTGTGTCTGTGAGCTTGTGTGTGTATTTAGGTGTGCATGTGTACTTGTGTGTGTCTGTGGGCTTGTCTGAATTTGTGTACTTGTGTGTGTCTGGAGGTGTGTATGTATGCTTTTGTGTGTCTGTGTGCATGGTTGTCTGTCTCATCTGGCTGCAGCAATCGACCTCTTTCTTCCTAGTGGCATCCCTGTCCATACCAGCACAACATGAGCTCTTCACTTCACCCTCCTCCACTTCCTTCACCCTTGAACTCCCACAGTTTTCAAAGCTTTCTTTTCTCTCCCCTTCTTCCTTCAGCATCTCACCTGTCTCATTTTCAGACAGTCTCTTTCCCCCATCACAGCCACAGCCACAGTCACACGTGGCTTTCTTGTCAGGCACTGCAGCGGCCTCATTCACAACTGTCTTCTCCTCCACGCAGTCCTCATCACAGTCCAAACAACCTTGTATGCCACTTCCTCTCTTCCCCTCCATCTCCTCATTCTCTCCAACCTCTCTCTGATTGCCACTCTGCCTGCTCCTGTCACAGTCGGATGGTCTGAGAGAGGCGTAGTCAGACACTCTAGGCGGGGAATGGTTAGATGAGTTTCGAGGCGTGTGGTGGGAGGAGTTTCGAGGCGTGTGGTGGGACTGACATGAAGAAATGCTGTTTTCCCTCATCTTCTCCTTCAAGTCCACCCACCAACTCTGCACTCCAGCACTGCCCTTCTTGCTGCTTCTCTTCATCTTTTCCTTCATTCTTTTCTCGATTTTTTCTTCTCCTTCACAACGCTTTTTCCCACCTTCACAACACTTCCTCCTTCCCTCAAAACTTCCTTTCCCACCTCCACAACCAAGCTTTCCACTCTCACCTGCAGGCTTAAAATGCCTCCAGTCCCTCATTTGTCTCCCTCTCTCCATCATTCTTTCCATTCTTCTCTTTATTCTTTCTTCCCCTTCACAGGCCCTCTTCCTTCCTTCACAGCACCTCTTCCTTCCTTCACAGCACTCTCTCCCACCCTCACCTTCAATCTTAAAATCTCTCCAGTCCTTCACCTGCCTCTCTTCTCTTCCTCCACAGGAACCTCTCTCTCCCTTCCTCATCTTCTCTAACCTCTTCTTTATCATCTCTTCTCTCTCCTCAACTTCCTTCTTACAGCGCTCTTTCACTTTGTTCTCGCAAGCTCTTTCTTTAATTCTTTTGTGTTGTTGCTTTTGTTGCTGTTGTTTTTGAAGTTTCTGTTGAAGTTGTTTTTGCTTTTCTTGTTGTTGTTCTTGTTGTTGTTCATATTGTTTCGGTTGCTGTTGAATCTCGAAAGTTCCGAAACACTCGCCAGGGGCTCCAAATGGACACACGGGGTTCTGTGCGCTTGCATGGTCCTTGTTGATGACTGGCAGTTTGCAGTAGCAGTCGAAGTAACTGCTTTCGTTGCGTTGTTTGTTGTAGAGCTGTTGGATGTTGTTCGAGCAGTTCAGACACGCTCCACAGTTCGTCACCAGCAGCTCATCAAACTTTTTGTTTTCCATTCCACTACACCCCACTCTACTACAATCCACCCCACTACACTCTACTTCCTCAAATTCCCCCCCACTACACTCCATCTCCCCACATTTCACTCCACCACACCCCATCCCATCATATTCCACACTACTACAAACATCCTCCTCTTCTTCACCCTCCCTCGTCACACATGCTTCCTGAACCACATCATCCGTATGACAATGTTTGGCTGCAGTGTGTCTGCAAATGAGTGGCTTGTGAGGCGTGAAGTTGGAGACAGGCGCGTGGAAGCAGCCAGAAGGCCGCCATGGGGGCTTCTTACGCAGGCTTTTGAAGCTCTTCCGAGACGCGTTGGTGGTGGCCTGGTTGTGCTTGCTGTAGTTGGTTGTGGTGTAGTTGCTGTGGTAGTTGGTGCAAGTAGTAGTAGTGTTGGTGATGGTGGGGTATCCGTGGTTGTGGTTGAAGTTGCAGCGATGGGAGACCACAGCGACCACTCCAGAGTTGATCCTCTGGTCGATCTTCTGCATTTCCCTTCTCCACTGGGGACTGTGACGTTGGTGCAGCACCACTGCATGCCCACTCAAGCAAGCCACTTCATCCACTCTCAATTCTTTTTCTTTCTTCCTATTATTATCTTTCTTTTTACTCTTCTTTTTCTTCTCCTTCTTCTCCTTCTTCTCCTCTTTTTTTTTCTTTAAGCTTTTTTCTGCCTCATTTGTACTTTGTGGTTTTTCAGAAATTGTTTTTCGTGTGCCTATTTCATCATCACCTCCATCATCATTTTTAACATCATTTTCTTCTTCCTCATCATTATTTTCTTCTTCTTCGTCATCTTCATTGGAGACAGAAGAGTAAGAATAATAATCATCATCATCATCACTATCATCATCACTATCATCATCGCTGTCATCATCACTATCATCATCACTATCATCATCATCATTAGTAGAACGATAAGTGAGTTCGAAGGGGTTGCTGCGTTGTTGCATGGGCGTCACGTGACTGTCGTTTGTGTTGCTGTCGGGAAGGGTCCAGTGCTCTATCTTGTGCCTCCAGTCAGTTGGTGCTTGGTGGGCTGGTGATGATGGGGAGTGTGGTGGTTGATTTGGGGACGGTTGGCTTGATGGCTGGTTTAGTGACTGGTTTAGTGGTTGGTGGGTGGATGGTTGCCTCAGTGGTTGGTGGGTGGATGGTTGCCTTAGTGGTTGTTGAGTTGGAGAGCTGTTGCTGCCTGTTCTCGACTGGGCACTGCTCGGGATGGCGAGTTGCTGGTGAGACTTGTTGCCAGAGTTGCTGCACGAGTTGTTGCTCTGCATCAAGAAGGCTTCCAGAGCCTTTTGTCTCAGCACCATCTTATTTCTCTCTTCAACACCACAACCACCCTTCTCAGCCTCCCAGCCACCACTACCACCACTTCGAATCTTGAAGATTGGAGGTCGTCTCAACTTCTCTTTCAACTTCTGCAGCAGTGTCTGTCGTCTGCCCACGCCATCTCCTCTCCTCCCGACAACGAACTCCACCCTTGCTCGCTCACTCTTCTTGAGCATCTCCATCCCTTGTTTTTGCTGTCTCATCAAATCGCTCGTCCTCTCCAAGAAAGGTCCTTTTATGAGCGGCTTGCTCGTTTTATTATTCATTTTGTGGTCCGTCTTGTTGTCCGCCTTGTTGTCCGTCTTCTTGTCCGTCTTGTTGTCCGTCTTCTTGTCCGTCTTGTTGTCCGTATTGATGTCCGTCTTCTTGTCCGTCTTGTTGTCCGCCTTGTTGTCCGTCTTCTTGTCCGTCTTGTTGTCCGTATTGATGTCCGTCTTCTTGTCCGTCTCGTTGTCCGTCTTATTGTCTGTCTTGTTGTCTGTCTTGTTGTTGTTCCTCTGAGAAAGAAGCTTTGAGGACTCCTGCAGTATCTCCTGCTTCAACTGCCTGACCAAGGAATTACAAATGAGGAGGTTCCTTTTCAGCTTGCTGACGTCACGTGAAGGATTGGAAGGAAACAGCTGTGAGGTGCTTGACTGCAGTCTCAGTCGATCTGTGCAGGAGGTGGGTGCTTTGTGAGGTAGACTGTGTCGTCTCTTGTGGGGCACTGTTCCTTCCACCGAAGCGGGCCACACGTTGTCATCAGTTGGTGCCTTGGTGGCTTTAGGAGGAAGGAATTTAGAAGGGTTTTGCTTGGGAAGATGGTGGCTTGTGTGCAATTGGTGAGTGGAACCAGTCTTCGGTTGGAGAGTGGAACCAGTCTTCGGTTGGAGAGTGGAACCAGTCTTCGGTTGGAGATGGGAACCAGTCTTCGGTTGGAGAGTGGAACCAGTCTTTGATTTGAAAGTTGAACCAGCTTTTGATTGGTGGGCAAAGTCGACCTTTGATTGGCAGGGGGAGTCAACCTTGTGAGAAACATTGTTCTTGTTGGCATGATGGAAGCCGAAACATTGAATATCGGAAAAGCTGTAGCTGGGTGAAGTGGTGTGGCTGTGGTTGTTGGAGGAGTGGTTGTAGGAGAGATGGTGGTGTGGAGAAGGGTTATTGGAGAGATGGTGAGTGGAATGAGAGTGCCTGAGGGGTGGAGGCACACACAGAGGCGGCAGAGGCTCCGAACACTGGTGTCCCTTGCAGCCTCGCCTGGAACAGAAGATTTTGTGGAAGTTTTCTTGGGGAAGGGTGGAATGGAAGGTACAGAAGAAGGGTGTGAAGGTGTTGTCAGAAAAAGAAGGAGATGGAGGAAGAAGAGAAGCAGTGGTGTTGGGAGAAAGTGAAGAAGGAGGAAGAGAAGGAGTGATATGAGGAAGGGAAGATGGAAGGGGAGGGACAGAGATGGCGGCAGAAGATGAGCTGTTCTGACTGGAGCTCTTCTGGCCAGACTGCTGGTTGTGGTTTTTGTTTCTCGTTTCTTTGAAGCGCTCCCCTTGACCCTCCCCTCCTTCTCCTCCCTCTCTCCTTCTCCTAACTCTCCTATTTCCTTTCACCTTTTCCAGCATAGGTTTTGCACTCTTCTTTCTTTCATTATTTCCTTCACTCACTCTCTCTCTATTCCACAACCCCATTTTCCTTCTCCCTGTCATTGTAACTTCACTTCTGCACAGACTTCCACCACGTCTATCATCATTATCAGCATCACCATTATTTTCATCATCATCATTATTACCATCACCATTATCTTCATCATCCTCATCATCACTCCACTCCAAGGGTCTACTATCGACATCTGAAAAACAACTTGGGAAAGACACACTCTTCGAAGGAACGTCTGTCTCTTTGTTCGTGTCTTTGTACGTTTGGATGCCTTCATTTCTGACTTTATGTACGTCTCTGTATTTATCCCTGTGTATGTTTTTATGCATGTCTGTTGGTTCCTCTGTGTGTGTTTTTTTATGTATGTCTGTGTGTTGTTTGGTGTGTTTCTCTGTGTTTCCAGGTGCGTTTTTGTGTGCTTGCAGGAGCTTGTAAGTGAGAGTGGTGATTTTCTTGTGCAGGTCTACCAGGATCAAGTCCCTCTTCCGTTGTTTTAGCTGATTAGTTTGGTGTTGTGTAGAATGGTGTTGTGTGGTGTAGAATGTTGTTGTGTAGAATGTTGTTGCGCGGTGTAGACTGGTGTTGTGTTGCGTAGAATGTTGTTGTGTGGTGCAGAAAGTTGTTGTGTGGTGTAAACTGGTGTAGAATGGTGTTGTGTGGTGTAGAATGTTGTTGTGTGGTGTAGAATGGTGTTGTGTGGTATAGAATGTTGTTGTGCGGTGTAGAATGTTGTTGTGTGGTGAAGAATGGTGTTGTGTGGTGAAGAATGTTGTTGTGTGGTGTGGAAGGTTGCTGTGTGGTGTAGAATGTTGTTGTGTGATTTAGAATGTTGTTGTGTGGTGTAGAATGTTGTTGTGTGGTGTAGAATGTTGTTGTGTGGTGTAGAATGTTGTTGTGTGGTGTAGAATGTTGTTGGGTGTTTTGGTGTGGTTTAGTGTTAAGTGATGTATGGTGGGGTTTGGCGTGGTATGGGGCAGCGTAGATCACACAGAGCAGTGCGTTGGGCTGAAGTTACTTAATGAACTCGTGCAGCTCACCTTCTGTTCGTAATCCTGCACTGGAACTTGGTCGCCTGGCGGAAGAGGAGTGGTCTAATGAAGTGAGCAAGAAGCAGCAGGCATGCAGTTTTTTCCGTAACAACTATGCACCCTATGCACCCCCTCCACATGCCCACCCCCA
>OX030963.1:326641-341641 GCA_943735955.1 Piscicola geometra
TGCTTGTAGAGGGCAGCACTGAGAAGTGAAGCGTGCACCACCCCCCAATCATCTCCTTCTCCTCCTCTTCTTTCTCTTTCTCCTCCTCTTTTTTCTCTACTTTTTCAATTTATTTTCATCATCATCATCATCATCATCATCATCAACCGTCTCATGCTCCTTCCAGAGAACATTAATTGCAGATGAATCACCTTCAAATGCACTTCGTGCCTCGTAACGTTCGATAAAACTCCCTCCAAATCCCTCCAACTCCCTCCAAATCCCTCCAAATCCCTCCAAATCCCTCCAAATCCTTCCAACTTCCTCCAAATCCCTCCAACTCCCTCCAACTCCCTCCAACTCCCTCCAAATCCCTCCAAATCCCTCCAACTCCCTCCAACTCCCTCCAACTCCCTCCAAATCCCTCCAAATCCCTCCAAATCCCTCCAAATCCCTCCAACTCCCTCCAAATCCCTCCAACTCCCTCCAAATCCCTCCAAATTCCTCCAAATCCTTCCAAATCCCTCCAAATCCCTCCAACTCCCTCCAAATCCCTCCAACTCCCTCCAACTCCCTCCAAATCCGATCCCTCTTTATTAATCCGAATGCTGTCGTTTAAATCCTATCCTTCTTTGTTAATCCGAATGCTGTCGTTTAAATCCGATCCTGCCGCTTGGAATGACAAAATCGTCTGCTCAGGGCGGTTGTTTGAGTTTACGATGAGTGCTTGCTGGAGGCAGGAGTGAGGAGTGGTGGTGGTGGTGGTGGAGGGATGAGTGGTGGTGGTGGAGGCAGAAGTGAGGAGTGGTGGTGGTGGTGGTGGTGCTTGCTGGAGGCAGGAGTGAGGAGTGGTGGTGGTGGTGGTGGAGGGATGAGTGGTGGTGGTGGAGGCAGAAGTGAGGAGTGGTGGTGGTGGTGGTGGTAGTGGTGGAGGCAGGAGTGGTGGTGGTGCTGGAGGCAGAAGTGAGGAGTGGTGGTGGTGGAGGCAGAAGTGAGGAGTGGTGGTGGTGGTGGTAGTGGTGGAGGCAGGAGTGGTGGTGGTGCTGGAGGCAGGAGTGAGGAGTGGTGGTGGTGGTGGTGGTGGTGGTGGAGGGATGAGTGGTGGTGGTGCTGGAGGCAGGAGCGAGGAGTGGTGGTGGTGGTGGTGGTGGTGCTGGAGGCAGGAGTGGTGGTGGTGCTGGAGGCAGAAGTGAGAAGTGGTGGTGGTGGAGGCAGAAGTGAGGAGTGGTGGTGGTGGTGGTGGTGGTGGTGGTGGAGGGATGAGTGGTGGTGGTGCTGGAGGCAGGAGCGAGGAGTGGTGGTGGTGGTGGTGGTGGTGCTGGAGGCAGGAGTGAGGATTGGTGGTGGTGGTGGTGGAGGGATGAGTGGTGGTGGTGCTGGAGGCAGGAGTGAGGAGTGGGTGGTGGTGGTGGTGGTGGTGGTGGAGGGATGAGTGGTGGTGGTGCTGGAGGCAGGAGTGAGGAGTGGGTGGTGGTGGTGGTGGTGGTGGAGGGATGAGTGGTGGTGGTGGTGGTGGAGGGATGAGTGGTGGTGGTGCTGGAGGCAGGAGTGAGGAGTGGGTGGTGGAGGGATGAGTGGTGGAGGTGGTGGTGGTAGAGGTGGTGGTGGTGGAGGGATTAGTGGTGGTGGTGGTGGTGGTGGTGGTGGAGGGATGAGTGGGAGTGGTGGTGGTGGTAGAGGGATGAGTGGTGGAGGTGGTGGTGGTGGTGGTGGAGGGATGGTAGAAGGATGGTGAAGAATAGGTTAGCATTGTGGATGGGAGGGTGGATGAAAGGGTGGATGGAAGAGTGGATGAGAGGGTGGATGGGAGGGTGGATAGGAGGGTGGATGGGAGGGTGGATGGGAGGGTGGATGGAAGGATCAGTGCTTGCTGCCTGTCGAGCCTGCAAGGTCACACCAATCTGCCTCCTCCTCCTCCTTTTCTTCCTTCCTTCCTTCTCAACTCTTCTTTTTGTCTTTTTTCACTTTTCCTCAACCTCCAAACACCTTTCTTAATTGTCGGAGTTTCCCTCGAGGAGCAAGTTGCAAGCTGTTCAAATCCCGCAAACACTTCCACCTTTCAATACGTCAAACCGTCTCAAACGTCTCCAGGGGCTCTCATTTCTTCTTCTTTTCCAGTCTCCATCACTCTTTCATCCCTCCTCCATCACTCCTCTACCACTCCTCCATCACTCCTCCAATCACTCCTCCATCACTCCTCCATCACTCCTCCACCACCCTTCCATCTCTCCTCTTCCACTCGCACACACCACCTGCATGCGGAGACAACCTCCTCACTCCTCCATCAGCACTCCAAAGCATTGAGGAGGCCCCAGGCATGCAACCTCCACCACTCCTCCATCAGCAACCTCCACCACTCTCTCCATCAGCAACCTCCACCACTCTCTCCATCAGAAACCTCTACCACTCCTCCATCAGCAACCTCCACCACTCCCTCCATCAGCAACCTCCACCACTCTCTCCATCAGAAACCTCTACCACTCCTCCATCAGCAACCTTCACCACTCCCTCCATCAGCAACCTCCACCACTCCCTCCATCAGCAACCTCCACCACTCCTCCATCAGCAACCTCCACCACTCCTCCATCAGCAACCTCCACCACTCCCTCCATCAGCAACCTCCACCACTCCTCCATCAGCAACCTCCACCACTCCTCCATAGGCAACCTCCGCCACTCCCTCCATAGGCAAGCATTTTGATTATTGCTCTTCTCATTCTTATTGTTATTGCTATCAGCGGCAAGGAGGCGTGCACAAGGAAGGAAGGAAGGAGATGGAAGGAGGCATGCTTGAGCGGAAACTGCTGCAGCAATAATGGAAAGAAGATTTTATCCATCCCTCCCTATGTTCGTCCATCCATCCTTCCATGCCTCCATTCATCCATCTCTTTGTCCATTCTTCCACGCAATGTTTAATCCATCCACTCATTGTTTACAGCACAGGGTCAGCAGCAGACGGCAGCGTCTCATCCAATCAAACGAAGGCACTCACCTTTGACCTCATCCATTTTGTCTGCATTAATCGATCCCATTTCTGTTATCCACCTTTCCATCCACCATTCTTCTTTCTATCCACCACTCCACCATCTTTCTCTCCATCCACCACTCTACCATCCTTCTCTCCATCCACCACTCCACCATCCTTCTCTCCATCCACCACTCTACCATCCTTCTCTCCATCCACCACTCCACCATCCTTCTCTCCATCCACCACTCCACCATCCTTCTCTCCATCCACCACTCCACCATCCTTCTCTCCATCCACCACTCCACCATCCTTCTCTTTCCACAAACGAAACTCTTAGATTGCCTTGATAATGATATCGATTATTCTTCTTCTTCTTCTTCTTCTTACTGATACCATCATGCAAGCATTTGAGAAGTTTAATTTTCAAAGAAGTTTTAGGGAGGGATGGTCAAATGGGGAGGTGGTATGGTGGTGGTGATGATGATGATTAAATGGGAAGGTGGTATGGTGGTGGTCAAATGGAGAGGTGGTATGGTGGTGGTGATGATGATGGTCAAATGGGGAGGTGGTATGGTGGTGGTGATGGTCAAATGGGGAGGTGGTATGGTGGTGGTGATGATGATGGTCAAATGGGGAGGTGGTATGGTGGTGGTCAAATAGCCCTGTTCTCAAAGAGCCTCACTGGCTTCGTGTTGAAAATAGAATTGAATACAAAAACATCTTGTTAATGCACAAGTGTCTGTCTAATGAGTGCCCAGATTATTTGTCGAGTAGCATTGTCATGAGAGCAAGTCTTCCCCAGAGGGAAAGACTCAGGTCCGCTAGGTCAAGAGATGTAGTTCCACAGAGCTACAAACTCAAGTATGCATGTGCAAGAAGCTTTTTTGTTGCAGCGCCGACTCTTTGGAATAGTCTTCCCAATAGACTCAAATCCCCGAGCTCGACCGCGACATTCAGCCGTTCCGTGAAAACGTATTTGTTCGACCGATAACAATAACTTACAAATTTACTGCTCATTTTTCATTAATCAATTTCTTGCTTCCCAATTTCATTCTTTTTTTATATTTTTAATAATGGTCAATAATAATTGTAAAATAAATAACAATAATAATAAATAATAATAATATAATATAGATATTTACTTTTTTTTTCTTAAATTTATTGTCATTATCATTTCAGTTTCAATCTTTAAAAAAAAAAAATTTAATATATATGTATATATGTGTGTTATATATATGGATATATCTGTTTATATGTATGTGTATATGTATGTATATATATATATATGTATATATATGTGTATATATATATATATGTATATATGTGTATATATATATATATATAAATGATTTTACTGTTAAATTTCAATACCTTACTATACTTTCCATTTATTCATCTATCATTAATATTATTATCAAATTTTCCATAACCAAGTGGTCTTGAAGCCCGTCCGGGTTTACGCCACGTTAATAATATTCGTCGTTGTATTGTATTGTATTGTATGGTGGTGGTGATGGTCAAATGGGAAGGTGGTATGGTGGTGGTGATGGTCAAATGGGGAGGTGGTATGGTGGTGGTGATGGTGCACTGGTAGAATGGGGGTAATTTGGTGGTGAAGAGATGGTACTGGTGAAGGAGAGAACGACTGGAGGCGGGTCAGTGCAGTTTGCTGAGCTCTTCCTTTATCGCCTCCACCATGCCTCCTCTCGGCACGTCTCTCTGTCATCATGATGATGATCAGTCAGTGATGGTGATTATGACATGAGATGATGCCATAGTTACGATGAGTGTGTGATGGTGAATAATAATAAGAATAATCATCATCATCATCATCATCATCATCTTCCTCACCACAACAGCAACTCACCTCCTGCCTGGTGGCGACCACCCTCAACTTAACGACACCCCTCTCCACCTCGCCCTTGCCAACCACCACAGCCAGCGGAATGCCACTCTCCTCGCAGTACTGCAACTGCGTCAGCAACTTGGGACTGTACTTGTACGACTGCTCTGTCTGAAGGAGTGTGGTTGTGGTTGTGGGAGTGGTTGTTGTGGTTGTTGGCAGTGGTTGTTGGGAGTGTGGTTGTGGTTGTTGGAAGTGGTTGTTGTTGTTGTTGGGAGTGTGGTTGTTGTGGTTGTTGGGAGTGTGGTTGTTGTGGTTGTTGGGAGTAGTTGTGGTTGTTGGGAGTGGTTGTTGTGGTTGTTGGCAGTGGTTGTTGGGAGTGTGGTTGTGGTTGTTGGAAGTGGTTGTTGTTGTTATTGGGAGTGTGGTTGTTGGTTGTTGGGAGTGTGGTTGTGGTTGTGGGAGTGTGGTTGTGGTTGTTGGGAGTGATGTTGTGGTTGTTGGGAGTGATCACACCACAACGCCTCCAGCACCTTGATGTCAGCCTCCCACAGCAGGGCACACAACTCAGCCCTCACTTCTGCCAAGTCCTTCTGCGCTGACGCCACGAACACCTGGCGAACATTTAAAAACATTTAAGAAATTTGCCAATACCGATAAAAGACACACACACACACACACACACACACACACACACACACACACACACACACACACACACACACACACACACACACACACACACACACACACACACACACACACACACACACACACACACACGCAAACAGACACACACACACACACATACGCTGACACACACACACCTGCGTCTCAGTGGTTCGTCGCTTGACTGCCTGCTGCTGCTGCTCGAGGATGCTGAAGAGTCTCTCGACTCCGAAGCTGATGCCCACGCATGGAACCTTGTGTCCCTTCGCGTCAAACATGCCCACCAAGTCGTCGTACCTGCCCCCCCCTGCCACACTGCCCACTCCCTGCCCCCCCTCCTCCCCCTCTCCCTCCTCCCCCTCCCCACCCTCTGCAGCGCCAGTGGTGCTGTGCTGCTTGCCTAGGGGTTCGAACAAAAATATCTGGGTGCCTGAGATCGAAATCATCATCATCATCATTCTCATCATCCTCATCCTCATCCTGATCATCATCATCATCATCATCCTCACCCTCATCATCATCATCATCCTCATCATCATCATCATCATCATCATCCTCCTCATCATCAGGAGCACCTTTGACAACGGCTTCAAAGATTACTCCTGTGTAGTAGTCAAGTCCCCTTGCCAGACTCAAGTCGAAGCTCACCTGTCGTCATGATGATGATGTTAAAGTAGAAGTACTATCAAGGATACTATACAACCACTATTCATGCATCCATCCACCCCTCATGCCACCACCCCTCATGCCACCACCCCCCATGCCACCACCCCTCATGCCACCCCTCATGCCACCACCCCTCATGCCACCCCTCATGCCACCACCCCTCATGCCACTCCCCATGCCACCACACCTCATGCCACCACCCTTCATGCCACCACCCCTCATGCCACCACCCCTCATGCCACCACCCCTCATGCCACCACCCCCCATGCCACCACCCCTCATGCCACCACCCCCCATGCCACCCCCTATGCCACCACCCCTAATGCCACCACCCCTCATGCCACCACCCCTCATGCCACCACCCCTCATGCCATCACCCCTCATGCCATCACCCCTCATGCCATCACCCCTCATGCCACCACCCCTCATGCCACCCCTCATGCCACCACCCCTCATGCCACCACCCCTCATGCCATCACCCCTCATGCCATCACCCCTCATGCCATCACCCCTCATGCCACCACCCCTCATGCCACCCCTCATGCCACCACCCCTCATGCCACCACCCCTCATGATCATCACCCCTCATGCCACCACCCCTCATGCCACGACCCCTCATGCCACCACCCCTCATGCCACCACCCCTCATGCCACCACCCCTCATGATCATCACCATGGAGACGACTCCATAGATGCGGCAGTACTTGAGCAGCACTGCCATCTCCTTCAAGCCCTCCACTGCAGCCTCTTGTGACGTCAGCAGCGCATCTGCCTGCAGTCGCTCTATCAACTCCTCACCGCCTTTGGTGTCGTTGGTGTGGTCTAGTGTAGTTAGTGTGATGTGAGCGTCACCACCACAACAACAACCACCACAGCAACCACCACAGCAACCACCACAAACAACCACCACAGCAACCACCACAAACAACCACCACAGCAACCACCACAGCAACCACCACAACAACCACCACAGCAACCACCACAGCAACCACCACAGCAACCACCACAGCAACCACCACAGCAACCACCACAACAACCACCACAACAACCACCACAACAACCACCACAACAACCACCACAAAAACCACCACAACAACCACCACAGCAACCACCACAGCAACCACCACAACAACCACCACAACAACCACCACAGCAACCACCACAACAACCACCACAAAAACCACCACAACAACCACCACAACAACCACCACAGCAACCACCACAGCAACCACCACCACAGCAACCACCACAGCAACCACCACCACAGCAACCACAACAGCAACCACCACAGCAACCACCACAGCAACCACCACAGCAACCACCACAGCACACACGAACCATTGAGACGCACGTAGTCACCGATGCGGTCAGCCACCTCTGCATGCAAGCCCTTCTCCTTCACCATCTCCTCCCTCACCTCCTCCCATGGCGTCTGTCGTGTTTAGTTAGACCATTCTCCTTGGTTACAATACACCACACAACCACCACACTCAACCAAATCAACCACACAGCAACCACACAGCAACCACAGCAACCACACAACCACAGCAACCACAGCAACCACAGCAACCACAGCAACCACACAGCAACCACAGCAACCACACAGCAACCACAGCAACCACACAGCAAGCACAGCAAGCACAGCAACCACAGCAACCATACAGCAACCACAGCAACCACAGCAACCACACAGCAACCACACAGCAACCACAGCAACCACACAGCAACCACAGCAACCACACAGCAACCATAGCAACCACAGCAACCACACAGCAACCACAGCAACCACAACAACCACACAACCACACAGCAACCACAGCAACCACACAACCACACAACCACACACAACCACACAAGACAACCACACAGCAACCACACAGCAACCACACAGCAGCCACACAACCACACAGCAACCACACAGCAACCACACACAACCACACAGCAACCTTATCAAGCTTGTCAACAGCAGAACTGATGCACCTGAACTTGTCTGCAGGCACTCCACAAGCTGCAAACATGCCGTCCAGCACCTTCCTGTGGTTCAGCTGGCATGTGGCAAACAGATGTGGTGGTGGTTGGCATGTGGCAAGCAGAGGTGGTGGTGGGATTATGGTGGTGGTGCGAAGCCACCCAACAGATCATCACCATCACCATCATCATCAGCACCCCCTCTCACCTTGATGACGATCTCTCCGATCTTGAGTGACGTCAGAATCTCAGCTGCCAACTTGACACACTCAGCATCAGGAAGCATCGATTCGTACTGGCCTGCTATGTCGAAGTCCTTGAGGTGGTCGCCATGGTGATGATGTTGGTGGTGGTGGTAATGATGTTTATGATGATGATAGTGGTGGTGGTAATGATGATGATGGAGCTTTATAATGATGGAGATTTCTCCCCCCCTCCCACTCCCCCTCGCACGCACACACTGGTAGAACTCCCTGTAGCGGCCCCTCGTCATTGCGGGGTTGTCCCTGCGGTACACCTTGGCGATGTGGTAGCGCTTCATCGTCTGAATCTTGTTCATCGCCACGTACCTTGCGAAGGGCACCTGTGCAAGCGTGGTGGTGTGCAGTGGTGGTCAGGTGCAAGGGTGGTGGGTGAACATATCGGAACATAGAAATGTATATAAAGACGCACGTACATATGCATACACATGCACGCACACATACGCAAGCACACACACACAAACACACACGCCTACAGTGAGATCGTATCTGAGAGAGAGGATCTCTCCTCCCTGGTCGGCCAGGTCGTAGATCAACTTGCTGTCTTCTCCGTACTTGCCTGTCAGTGTCTCCTGCAGGTGGTTGCTTGTGGAAGCACGTGTGTGTGTGTGTGTGTGTGTGTGTGTGTGTGTGTGTGTGTGTGTGTGTGTGTGTGTGTGTGTGTGTGTGTGTGTGTGTGTGTGTGAGGGAAAGGAAGAGAAATGCCAGAAAGTCTGGCACATAATTATCATTGAGTGAGCGAGATCAGAGGTGAGGAGGCCTCTCTTCCAGCGCCACGACTCTGGTGCAAATGCAGTCCAAGGAGGTGAGTGAGTGAGCATAAGTGACTTAGTAAGTGAGTGGCTAAAAGACGAGGAAGCGACCTTGAGTTCGAAGACTGGCGTGTCGATGGTGACGCCTCCATGCCGCTTGAAGCACTGCACGATCGTCGCAAACATCTCCTCCTTCACGCGCATCTGCTGTGGGTTGTAGTCCCTTGTGCCCTGCACATGGTGGTGATGATGATGATGATAGTGGTGATGATGATGATGGTGGTGGTGGTGGTGATGATGGTGGTGATGATGATAAGATTATGAAGACAATGGTAAAGATGATGGTGTTGATGGTTGTGGTGAATAAGATGATGATGATGATGATGATGATGATGAAGACCTTGGGACACTTGAGGAGGAACTTTCCTTTCTCAGGAGCATCTCCCAACTCTGCCTTCAGCGCCAACAACTTTGCCAGCTCCTTGTCCACCTAATCAATGGAAACAATAATAACGATAATAACGATGATAGTGAGCATTCTCATAGTGGCGAACAACCCATACAAGCTTCAATGCACTCAAAATGTTTGTTTTTGGTGATTTAAACATTTTAAAGCTGGAAAAGAACTCCTCCATGAAGCTCACAATCGCACAACTTTACTGATCTTTTCCTTATTTAATATTCACATGCATATATCTGAAATTAACATTGATCGTTATTTTACTGTCAAGCAATGGTGAACCTGCTCCAAAGAAAGTTGAGAGAAGTGGAATTTAGAGTGGAGTTTGTTGATGGAATTCACAAACGGAAAAAGCTTTTTAACAAAAGAGAGACTATTCATTGTAAAAAATACAGTTGTAAAGATAAATGTCAAGACTTTGTATCAGACAGTGATACTCTCCCAAAGAAAGACAACCTCAGTTTGCATGTTGTTCACTTTTAGTTAATAGCGAAAATTATGGAAAAACAATTGTTTTTGAATTGCAATTCTGCTAAAGAAAAGTATAGATTAAACTTCCTATTCTAAAGTAATTCAGCTGTTAAACGAAGGATATACTGTAAATAACGAGCGATAATAAAGTTTATATCTAAATCTCCTGCACCACACCTGCTCCTTGGGCGCCTTGCTGTCCTTGAGACTTCTGACAATAGCACCTTGTTCCTTTATCTTGTCTTGCAGAGCGGAAGACATTTTGAAGATGGCAATCTAGGGGCTTAGATGTGGCTGGATGTGATGAAATTGCGGCTTTTAAATGGCATAGAAGTTTAATTTGATAAAAACTTTAACAGATGTTGAGTGCAAAACAAATATGTATTATAAATATACTAAAAAATAATTATATTGTTTTCATTCATTTGGTAAAATTTTTTTGTTTTAGATTATAAGCATTTTGGCAAAATGCCAGGCTATTTTTACTCGTGCTGGTGTTTGTAGGTATTTATATGGGGCTATAAAGACTTGAGCCACAACAACAACAAGAACGAGAAGAACAGACAAGGACTGACAAGGACAGTCCATCTTGCTAATGAACTTAAAGAACAAAGCAGACAACTCTGTGTGGGTTTTTCCAAAGGGTAGTAATACTGAAGAAAGCCATCTGAACCCCGACATCATCATCGTCATCTTGGGGGTGCTGTTGACGATGACGACAATGATGATGATGCATTCACTCTGACTGTCTTGTATGAGCTTTGGGAGTTAAGTTGTTGGTGCCAGTGCCAGTTCAAAGAGGCAGAAGTGAGAGTCAGTGGGATTCCAATTAGCACGGCCCTGCATGACTGGCAGGAGATATGCAAAAAGCTTCGTTCAGACGATGCAACAACAAGCAGGAAGGTGAAGGTCGTTTGCCTCCGAGGAGTGATGACGTTTTGTGGCGCCTTCAATCAGGCGTAAGTCACGAGTTCTCGTGGTGTTGTGGGGGTGGGAAAGGTGGAGGGAGGAGATTGTGTGATGGCGGGTCCATTGTCTTGCATGGCATATCGTACAGCCTTGTGCATGGGTGAAGAGGGTGGTGGGTGCTTGTGGGTGTGTTGTGGGTGTGTTGGTGGAGAAGCAAGGTAAGGAAAGGTCAACTAGGAAAGCACGAGTGTGTGTTGAGAGCATGCAAAACTGGTAGTTCAAAACTTTTTGTTCAAATATCAAATAAAATGGAGCGTTTGAAATGACGGCAGGAAGGCGTAAGTCAAAGTTTATGAGGGGTTCACTTATTTAAATACTACTTTTTGTTCGCCCATCACTACTACGCCAGATTATAATTTGAGAGATACTAATGCTCTTACTTCCATATACCATTTGTGCTATATAAGTCTACAGAAGCGAGGCCGAAACAAGCGACATTAAGGAAGATGCATGAATAATACCAAATGTTATTCCAAAAGTGCAAAGCAATTAGTTTCAATTAAATAGTTTTAGGATTTTTGATTGGGTGATACTTGTGAATATGGAGTGTTTCAATGCACAAAACACTCGATAAAATAATTTAAATTAGTTTAAAAAAGTATATTATACAAACAAATGTAGTGAGTTGCTTTCAAGTGAGATGATAATGAATGATGAGGCGATACTTTCGGTCTCGGGCTTCACACATAGGCGCACATTTGCATACAGCCCCTTATATAGCCTCCTTACATACAAAGCGTGTTTTCAGCCTTCAAAATTCTTTCAGATGCGCACTTATCTGTAATATCGAAGGATTACTTCTCGACCCGTTTAAACTGTTGCTTCTTTCTCACTGTTGAAGTTATAAAAAGTTATAACAGTTTCAGGAACTTTCCAGGCTCACGGACTCGCTTTGTATTTCGTAAGCGATCTACAGTTCGAATTGCATCTACCTCGCACCCATTGCTCTTCCGCATCTCTTCACTCTTGACCGTTTGAACGATCTTTTCGACTTTCCTATTTTCTTTTAAAGCTTTCGTAGCTCAAAAAGATCCTTCTCCTTCAAAATTTATTCACGCACAATCAAGCAAGTAAGTTCTCTTGCTAGCAATAATAGTGGAACATGGAGTGACTGAAAGATTAACTTTAAGCCTTAAAGTTTAAGGAGCCTAAGAAAGTCAATAAATACAGAGGCCATTCTTGTGCTCTTTGACTTCTGAAAGTGCTTTCCTCCATCTGCCTCATGATACTCCACTTTTTGGCACTTGAGCAGTTTTCCTTCTTCAAGCTTGTCAACTCCTCCAATTGAGCTCATCCCTAAACCTCTTTTATCACTCATTCATCCTCCATCTTCCCTCCTGCTCCAACATTCAACACCACACTTCCTGCAGTTTGCAACCAACCAAGACCAACTGTAAAGCCTCTCTTGCTTAAGGATTGACTGTGAAGCCAAACTGACTCTACCTTGTATTATCAATTGTAATATGCTCTTAAGATAAACTCACCAAGGCCATCTCAAAGTGCGTTTGTGTGTCTTCTTGTGTGCATATCATTGTATTTGTCAGTATATCTCCTTATTGGTATTAATAATTATTATTATTAATATTATTGTTGTTTGTGTGTGCTTAGTGGTGATCAGGGAAGCACTGGCTCACTCCATCACGCCTGCACCAAGACTCACCAACCACTGATGTGCATGCTAATAAAGCACTTCAACTCAGGCACTGCATGTGCTCTCAATATGCATATGCATGTGCTCTCAATATGCATATGCATGTGCTCTCAATATACATATGCATGTGCTCTCAATATACATATGCATGTGCTCTCAATGTGCATATGCATGTGCTCTCAATATGCATATGCATGTGCTCTCTCAATATACATATGCATGTGCTCTCAATATGCATATGCATGTGCTCTCAATATGCATATGCATGTGCTCTCTCAATGTGCATATGCATGTGCTCTCTCAATGTGCATATGCATGTGCTCTCAATATACATATGCATGTGCTCTCTCAATATGCATATGCATGTGCTCTCTCAATGTGCATATGCATGTGCTCTCTCAATGTGCATATGCATGTGCTCTCAATATACATATGCATGTGCTCTCTCAATATGCATATGCATGTGCTCTCTCAATATGCATATGCATGTGCTCTCTCAATGTGCATATGCATGTGCTCTCAATATACATATGCATGTGCTCTCTCAATATGCATATGCATGTGCTCTCAATATGCATATGCATGTGCTCTCAATGTGCATATGCATGTGCTCTCAATATACATATGCATGTGCTCTCTCAATATGCATATGCATGTGCTCTCAATATGCATATGCATGTGCTCTCTCAATATGCATATGCATGTGCTCTCAATATGCATATGCATGTGCTCTCAATATGCATATGCATGTGCTCTCAATATGCATATGCATGTGCTCTCTCAATATGCATATGCATGTGCTCTCTCAATGTGCATATGCATGTGCTCTCTCAATATGCATATGCATGTGCTCTCTCAATATGCATATGCATGTGCTCTCAATATGCATATGCATGTGCTCTCTCAATGTGCATATGCATGTGCTCTCAATATACATATGCATGTGCTCTCTCAATATGCATATGCATGTGCTCTCTCAATGTGCATATGCATGTGCTCTCAATATACATATGCATGTGCTCTCTCAATATGCATATGCATGTGCTCTCAATATGCATATGCATGTGCTCTCAATGTGCATATGCATGTGCTCTCAATATACATATGCATGTGCTCTCTCAATATGCATATGCATGTGCTCTCTCAATGTGCATATGCATGTGCTCTCAATATACATATGCATGTGCTCTCTCAATATGCATATGCATGTGCTCTCAATATGCATATGCATGTGCTCTCTCAATGTGCATATGCATGTGCTCTCAATATACATATGCATGTGCTCTCTCAATATGCATATGCATGTGCTCTCAATATGCATATGCATGTGCTCTCAATATGCATATGCATGTGCTCTCAATATACATATGCATGTGCTCTCAATATGCATATGCATGTGCTCTCAATATACATATGCATGTGCTCTCTCAATATGCATATGCATGTGCTCTCAATATACATATGCATGTGCTCTCAATATGCATATGCATGTGCTCTCAATATACATATGCATGTGCTCTCAATATGCATATGCATGTGCTCTCAATATACATATGCATGTGCTCTCTCAATATACATATGCATGTGCTCTCTCAATATACATATGCATGTGCTCTCTCAATATGCATATGCATGTGCTCTCAATATGCATATTCATGTGCTCTCAATATGCATATGCATGTGCTCTCAATATGCATATGCATGTGCTCTCAATATGCATATGCATGTGCTCTCTCAATATGCATATGCATGTGCTCTCAATATGCATATGCATGTGCTCTCTCAATGTGCATATGCATGTGCTCTCAATATGCATATGCATGTGCTCTCAATATACATATGCATGTGCTCTCAATATGCATATGCATGTGCTCTCAATATGCATATGCATGTGCTCTCTCAATATACATATGCATGTGCTCTCTCAATATGCATATGCATGTGCTCTCTCAATATGCATATGCATGTGCTCTCTCAATATGCATATGCATGTGCTCTCTCAATATGCATATGCATGTGCTCTCTCAATGTGCATATGAATGTGCTCTCTCAATATGCATATGCATGTGCTCTCAATATGCATATGCATGTGCTCTCAATATGCATATGCATGTGCTCTCCAATATGCATATGCACAGCACATTAATGCATTTAAGGGAGATTTCAAATGGGAAAAAAAGAAAGAAGCCCTAAGCATGAAAAAGTGCATGTTTGGTCCACATTGGGTCATTTGCAGTGTATTTCTCTAACAATAACTGAAGCAGAATCAATAATAATTGTGCTATAAATAAAACTGAAACTTCACATATTTCTAATAATAGAGTTTTAATTGTTTATATAGAAAT
>OX030963.1:346641-374141 GCA_943735955.1 Piscicola geometra
CCTCGCTGACCCCTCCGCGGAACCCTTCGTCCTGCCCATCACTGACGGTCGCCAAGTGCTCATCTCCTTCGAGCCTGTCATCTGTGCGTGTGCTGTGCTCTGTGTGTTTATGTATGATGTGCTCTGTGTGTGTGCGTGTGTGCTGTGCTCTGTGTGCTGTGCTCTGTCCTGTGGTATAGCGTCTCGCACTGACATCGACAAAGGACTTATAGCACTAGCATTTCTACCTCCTCCACCTCCACCTGCACAGTGCCAGCAGCACCTAGCCACAAGATCAAGGCACGCATGCAGGAGTGCTGGTCTGAGACTGTCTCCCTCCCTCCCAGGAGGCTGCCTCTCATCCGAGATGGGTGCGTGTGTGTGTGTGCGTGTGTGTGCGTGCGTGTGTGTGTGTGCGTGTGTGTGCGTGCGTGTGTGTGTGTGTGTGTGTGTGTGTGTGTGTGTGTGTGTGTGTGTGTGTGTGTGTGTGTGGGTGTGTGTGTGGGTGGGTGAATAGATGGGTGGGTGGATGGGTGAATGGATGGATGGGTGAATGGATGGGTGGGTGGATGGGTGAATGGATGGATGGGTGGATGGGTGAATGGATGGATGGGTGGATGGATGGATGGGTAAATGGTTTTTCATGGATGATGAAACCCACTTCCTTCCACACGACCACCACTCAGGTGCCTGGTGAGCAAGAGGGCATCGTGGTACAGCAGTTCGTTGAGCCCTTCGGAGCGCATCTTGGACAGGATTCAGCGGCTGGGAGGCGGTGAAGGCAAGGTGAGTCTCGATGACTTGGAGCCAGAAGAACTGGAGGCGATCGGCATGGGTGGAAGGAACAAGGGTCCGAAAGGTGCATCCCAGATGGGTCTCTGGCGCCTGGCACTGGAGGCTGACGTGCTGATCTTCGATGCCTTCGAGGCGGCAGAGGCCGTCATGCTCGCCTGCAACGTGTCGTTGTGCGTCAACTCGAGGAGCTTGTCGGTGCCTGGACTCGTGCAGGTGCCTGTGTGTGTGTGTGTGCAGTGGTGTGTGTGCGTGTGTGTGTGTGCAGTGTTGTGCGTGCGTGTGTGTGTGTGCAGTGTTGTGTGTGCAGTGGTGTGTGTGGTTTGATGTGGTGGCGTGAGGGTGTACGGAGGGTGTACGGAGGATTTCATCTCGAACTGACAAATCTCACCACAGTGTACCGACCAGAATTCCCACTTCTGTCCTAGTAAACCATCACCACCATCTTCACCATCATCTCCATCACTGGTGAGCAGGATCGTTACCAAGACCAACCTCATCCCTCTACCGACCACTCTTCAGATCGGTCCATTCATCACGGCTGCTGGTACTTCCTGCCTCAATCCTCTTTGCTCTTGCAACACTTGCTGCTCGTTGCATCATTCATTGTCGTCATCATCCTAATAGCAATCAAACAGCATCATCATCATCATCATCATCATCATCATTATCATCATCAGCATCATCATTATCATCATTATCATCATCATCATTATCATCATCATCATTATCATCATCATCATCATCATCATTATCATCATCATCATCATCATCATCCTTCAGATGACAGAAAATACGCCAAAATGGAGATCTCCAAAATCAAAAGCTTTGTGAGTGCCACACTGCGCCACATCATCGTCATCATCACCACACTTTACCATCGTCATCACCACCACTACACCACCATCATCATCACCACACTTTATCATCGTTATCACCACTAAACCATCATCATCACCACCACCACGACGACCACCACCACCATCATCATCATCACCACCACGACGACCACCACACCATCATCATCACCACCACCACGACGACGACCACACCATCATCATCATCACCACCACACAGGAGCACAACGACTACTTGCACGTGCTGCAGACACACCAGCTCTCAGAGGCGAACGCCATCATCACTCACAAGTTTCCCCTCCCTCCTGCCCTCCAGCACAAGCTCTCAGACGTGCATGTTGCTCCTGCTGCTGCTGCTGCGGGTGGTGGTGGTGATGTTGATGGTGGTGCTGTAGGTGCTGGTGGTGGTGATGATGATGGTGCTGTAGGTGGTGGTGGTGGTGATGATGATGGTGATGATGGTGGTGGTGGTAATAATCATGGTGTAGGTGCTGCTGGTGGTGGTGGTGGTCATGGTCATGGAGGTTCTATTAATGAGGATGGTGGTGCTGTAGGTGGTGGTGGTGGTAATGGTGGTGCAGCTACTGGTAACAAGGTCGTCATTGTTGGTGCTGGTAATGATGGTGGTGGTGGAGGAGAAACTGATAAGGATGCTGATTTTGATGGTATTGGTGTTCATGATGATGATGATGGTGGTCATGATGATGATGGGGGGAAGGGAGATGGAGGAGGTGATAGTGGGATGGGTGGTGAGGGAGTGAGAGGAGGAGGGGAGGACGGCATGATGACGATGACGACGAGGTGCACATGCGTGGGGGAGGGGGGAGTGAACGTGGTGGCGGTGCTGCTGATTGCCTTCGCCGCCTTCCTGCTGGGAGTCCTCCTCATCGGGGCCCTGTGGCTCATCCACGCCAGGACTGGTTCGTTGTGCAGCTGGTGCTGGTGGTGCTGATGATGATGAGAATGGTGGTGGTGGTGCTGATAATGATGAGGATGGTGGTGGTGATGATGATGAGGATGGTGGTGGTGGTGATGAGGATGATGAGGATGGTGGTGGTGCTGATGAGGATGAGGATGGTGGTGGTGGTGCTGATGATGATGAGGGTGGTGGTGGTGGTGCTGATGATGATGAGGATGGTGGTGGTGGTGCTGATGATGATGAGGATGGTGGTGGTGCTGATGATGATGAGGATGGTGGTGGTGCTGATGATGGTGGGTATTGATGGTAAGGGTGATGGTGAGGATGAATGAGGCTGCTCTCTGATTGGCGGAGGACTCACGTGGAGCACCCACCACCACCACCACCACCACCCACTCAGGTCCCAGACGCAACAAGGCCTCCTCCTCCTCGGGCCACCGCTGCATGCCCCGCTCTGAGCAGTCGCCCCAGCCCACCCTCCTCCACGGCGTCCTATGAGGCCATCGCCATCATCATCATCATCGTCATCATCACCCTCATTTTCATCATCATCATCATCATCATCACCCTCATTATCATCATCATCATCATCATCATCGTCGTCATCATTTTCTGAATCTTCTTCTTCAGGCAGGCACAGCTTCTCCTACATCAGACTTCTTGCTTGCAATGGCATCATCAACTCACGCATCATGTCAGCTTTAAGAGTACCTACACACACACAAATACACATACACTCATACACACACACACACACACACCCACACACAAATACTCACACACACACACACACAAATACACACACACACATATGAAGACACATTTTTCAAGATGTTCTCCAAATGACTGCAACGTTTAAATTCGTCTTCGATGTTGCTCTTGCTCGGGTGCAGATTGCTGTGGTGACGGATTCTCATCATCATCATCACCAACATCATCATCATCATCATCATGAATACTGTTACATTGTTACTTATAATGTAGTAAGGACCCTAGCAAGCCACTATGACGTCACTCACTCATAGTGACGTAGCATGATGACGTCACCCACTCATGATGACGTCGTCTTTATTGACTCCTCTAGAACCGCTCTACCTCGTGTACAAATTCGAAGACTGTACATTGCGTGTATCATTCATGTGCCCCTGTCTGTCTGCGTCTGTGTATGCGTGCATCTGTCTACGTCATCATCATCACGTCTGTGTGCATCTGTCTACGTCTGTGTGCACCTGTCTACATATATGTATGTTTGCATCTGCTTCTATTTGTGTGTTTATGTGTGGACATTACATTTATTGCATGTCTTAGTTAATCCCACGTATGTTATCATCATCATCACCACCTCCCCTTGCACTGGCACTGTTCAACATCTCAGTTCAAAAGTGTGATGTGGAAGGTGTGGTGGAGAGAGATGGTGAGTGGAAGGCATGGTGGAGAGAGATGGTGATTGGAAGGCATGGTGGAGAGAGATGGTGAGGGGAAGGCATGGTGGAGAGAGATGGTGATGTGGAAGGCATGGTGGAGAGAGATGGTGATGTGGAAGGTGTGGTGGAGAGAGATGGTGATGTGGAAGGCGTGGTGGAGAGAGATGGTGATGTGGAAGGCATGGTGGAGAGAGATGGTGATGTGGAAGGCATGGTGGAGAGAGATGGTGATGTGGAAGAGAGAGGTGGAGAGAGATGGTGAGTGGAAGGCATGGTGGAGAGAGATGGTGATGTGGAAGGTGTGGTGGAGAGAGATGGTGAGTGGAAGGTGTGGTGGAGAGAGATGGTGAGTGGAAGGCATGGTGGAGAGAGATGGTGATGTGGAAGAGAGAGGTGGAGAGAGATGGTGCTGTGGAAGGCATGGTGGAGAGAGATGGTGAGTGGAAGGTGTGGTGGAGAGAGATGGTGATGTGGAAGAGAGAGGTGGGGAGAGATGGTGATGTGGAAGGCATGGTGGAGAGAGATGGTGATGTGGAAGAGAGAGGTGGAGAGAGATGGTGATGTGGAAGGCGGGGTGGAGAGAGGTGGTGAGTGGAAGGCATGGTGGAGAGAGATGGTGCTGTGGAAGGCGTGGTGGAGAGAGATGGTGAGTGGAAGGTGTGGTGGAGAGAGATGGTGATGTGGAAGAGAGAGGTGGAGAGAGATGGTGAGTGGAAGGCATGGTGGAGAGAGATGGTGATGTGGAAGGTGTGGTGGAGAGAGATGGTGATGTGGAAGGCATGGTGGAGAGAGATGGTGATGTGGAAGGTGTGGTGGAGAGAGATGGTGAGTGGAAGGCATGGTGGAGGGAGATGGTGATGTGGAAGAGAGAGGACTCGCTTTGAGATTACTTGACTTTTTATAACTTCCTCCTCGTCTCTCCCACGTACCTCACTGTCTCTCCATCACCACCATCATCATCATCACCACCATCATCATCACCACCATCATCATCATCACCACCATCATCATCATCACCACCATCGTCACCATCATTATCCCATTATTGTATCTTGTCTGACTTTTTACTTAAAATTCAGAATAACAGTGGTCAACTCACTTAAATCATCATCATCATCACCATCTCTTCAGTGCCACGTCACCATCATCATCATCATCACCACCTCTTCAGCACCACGTCACCATCATCATCATCACCACCTCTTCAGTACCACGTCACAATCATCATCATCACCACCTCTTCAGTGCCACGTCACCATCATCATCATCACCACCTCTTCAGTACCACGTCACAATCATCATCATCACCACCTCTTCAGTGCCACGTCACCATCATCATCATCACCACCTCTTCAGTACCACGTCACCATCATCACCATCATCATCACCACCTCTTCAGTACCACGTCACCATCATCATCATCATCATCATCACCACCTCTTCAGTGCCACGTCACAATCATCATCATCACCACCTCTTCAGTGCCACGTCACAATCATCATCATCACCACCTCTTCAGTGCCACGTCACAATCATCATCATCACCACCTCTTCAGTACCACGTCACAATCATCATCATCATCATCACCACCTCTTCAGTACCACGTCACATTTCATCAGGGTACGCCCTTTCTTCATACTTCCTATCTTAACCATCTCCTTCATCACCACCACCACCATCTCAACCACCACCACCATCTCAACCACCACCAGCATCTCAACCACCACCATCATCACCATCACCATCTCAACCACCACCATCATCATCATCATCACCAACATCACCAACATCACTAATATCATCATCATTGTTTTGTTAGCTGGCGGCTGTAGCATCTAATGCTTGCATCTCTTGTGTGGCTGCCTTCCTGACGTGTGTGTGTGTGTGTGTCTTTCTTTCATTCTTTGTGTGCGTGTGCGTGTCTTTCATTTGGATGCATGTGTGTGTTATGGATAAGTGGGTGGATGTGTGTGTTATGGAGGAGTGGGTGGATGTGTGTGTTATGGATAAGTGGGTGGATGTGTGTGTTATGGAAGAGTGGGTGGATGTGTGTGTTATGGAGGAGTGGGTGGATGTGTGTGTTATGGAGGAGTGGGTGGATGTGTGTGTTATGGAGGAGTGGGTGGATGTGTGTGTTATGGATAAGTGGGTGGATGTGTGTGTTATGGATAAGTGGGTGGATGTGTGTGTTATGGATAAGTGGGTGGATGTGTGTGTTATGGATAAGTGGGTGGATGTGTGTGTTATGGATGAGTGAGTGGATGTGTGTGTTATGGATAAGTGGGTGGATGTGTGTGTTATGGAGGAGTGGGTGGATGTGTGTGTTATGGATGAGTGGGTGGATGTGTGTGTTATGGAGGAGTGGGTGGATGTGTGTGTTATGGATAAGTGGGTGGATGTGTGTGTTATGGATAAGTGGGTGGATGTGTGTGTTATGGATAAGTGGGTGGATGTGTGTGTTATGGATAAGTGGGTGGATGTGTGTGTTATGGATGAGTGAGTGGATGTGTGTGTTATGGATAAGTGGGTGGATGTGTGTGTTATGGAGGAGTGGGTGGATGTGTGTGTTATGGAGGAGTGGGTGGATGTGTGTGTTATGGATAAGTGGGTGGATGTGTGTGTTATGGAGGAGTGGGTGGATGTGTGTGTTATGGAGGAGTGGGTGGATGTGTGTGTTATGGATAAGTGGGTGGATGTGTGTGTTATGGAGGAGTGGGTGGATGTGTGTGTTATGGAGGAGTGGGTGGATGTGTGTGTTATGGAGGAGTGGGTGGATGTGTGTGTTTTGGATGAGTGAGTGGATGTGTGTGTTATGGATAAGTGGGTGGATGTGTGTGTTATGGAGGTGTGGGTGGATGTGTGTGTTATGGATGAGTGGGTGGATGTGTGTGTTATGGAGGAGTGGGTGGATGTGTGTGTTATGGATAAGTGGGTGGATGTGTGTGTTATGGAGGAGTGGGTGGATGTGTGTGTTATGGAGGAGTGGGTGGATGTGTGTGTTATGGATAAGTGGGTGGATGTGTGTGTTATGGAGGAGTGGGTGGATGTGTGTGTTATGGAGGAGTGGGTGGATGTGTGTGTTATGGAGGAGTGGGTGGATGTGTGTGTTTTGGATGAGTGAGTGGATGTGTGTGTTATGGATAAGTGGGTGGATGTGTGTGTTATGGAGGAGTGGGTGGATGTGTGTGTTATGGATAAGTGGGTGGATGTGTGTGTTATGGAGGAGTGGGTGGATGTGTGTGTTATGGAGGAGTGGGTGGATGTGTGTGTTATGGATGAGTGGGTGGATGTGTGTGTTATGGATGAGTGAGTGGATGTGTGTGTTATGGATGAGTGGGTGGATGTGTGTGTTATGGATGAGTGGGTGGATGTGTGTGTTATGGAAGAGTGGGTGGATGTGTGTGTTATGGAGGAGTGGGTGGATGTGTGTGTTATGGAGGAGTGGGTGGATATGTGTGTTATGGATGAGTGAGTGGATGTGTGTGTTATGGAGGAGTGGGTGGATGTGTGTGTTATGGATGAGTGGGTGGATGTGTGTGTTATGGATTAGTGAGTGGATGTGTGCGTTATGGAGGAGTGGGTGGATGTGTGTGTTATGGAAGAGTGGGTGGATGTGTGTGTTATGGAGGAGTGGGTGGATGTGTGTGTTATGGAGGAGTGGGTGGATGTGTGTGTTATGGAGGAGTGGGTGGATGAGTGTGTTATGGAGGAGTGGGTGGATGTGTGTGTTATGGAGGAGTGGGTGGATGTGTGTGTTATGGATGAGTGGGTGGATGTGTGTGTTATGGATGTGTGTGTTATGGATGAGTGGGTGGATGTGTGTGTTATGGATGAGTGGGTGGATGTGTGTGTTATGGAAGAGTGGGTGGATGTGTGTGTTATGGATGAGTGAGTGGATGTGTGTGTTATGGATAAGTGGGTGGATGTGTGTGTTATGGAGGAGTGGGTGGATGTGTGTGTTATGGAGGAGTGGGTGGATGTGTGTGTTATGGATAAGTGGGTGGATGTGTGTGTTATGGAGGAGTGGGTGGATGTGTGTGTTATGGAGGAGTGGGTGGATGTGTGTGTTATGGAGGAGTGGGTGGATGTGTGTGTTTTGGATGAGTGAGTGGATGTGTGTGTTATGGATGAGTGAGTGGATGTGTGTGTTATGGATGAGTGGGTGGATGTGTGTGTTATGGGTGAGTGGGTGGATGTGTGTGTTATGGAAGAGTGGGTGGATGTGTGTGTTATGGAGGAGTGGGTAGATGTGTGTGTTATGGAGGAGTGGGTGGATGTGTGTGTTATGGAGGAGTGGGTGGATGTGTGTGTTATGGAGGAGTGGGTGGATGTGTGTTGTTATGGAGGAGTGGGTGGATGTGTGTGTTATGGATGAGTGGGTGGATGTGTGTGTTATGGAGGAGTGGGTGGATGTGTGTGTTATGGAGGAGTGGGTGGATGTGTGTGTTATGGAGGAGTGGGTGGATGTGTGTTTGAATGGGTGCATGTGAGTTATGCTGGGTAACCATGGTGCTCGGTCTTTATCATCATCATCATGACTATCGAATGCGTCTTGACGCTATCATCATCATCACCATCCTTCTTATGTTATGTATGTGACCTTGTTAACTATTACTTTCTACAACTATCGATGCCACTATAATCATCACCACCACTATAATCATCACCACCACTATTATCAATACCACCACTAAAACTATCATTACTACCACGACAACCTTCACAAAACCTTCGAGAATGTGCCATCATCATCATCAGGAGCACCCGGGCACTCCTGATGATGATGGCACCTGTCCATTAATCTCGCCCTTTCAGAATCTTTGACTCGTGTTGGTTCAATACATTGTTTTGATCTACCTCATGATGAGTGTCATGCAGGAGGAGGAGGAGGAAGAGGAGGGAGGAGGAGGAGGAGGAAGGAGGAGGGGGAAGGAGGAGGAGGGAGGAAGGAAGGAGGAGGAGGAAGGAGAAGGAGGAAGAAGAGAAGAGTAAGAGATATAGTGGGACTACTTTAAAAGGGCAGGGAAGCACATGTGGGATGCGAATGAGTTTATTGGGCAGGATGTAGCGGATGCTTGCTGCACTTCTGAGGAGGTCGAGGTGAGCGATGTTGTTGTTGCTAAGTGATGTTGTTGTTGCTAAGTGATGTTGTTGTTGCTAAGTGATGTTGTTGTTGTTGCTAAGTGATGTTGTTGTTGTTGCTAAGTGATGTTGTTGTTGCTAAGTGATGTGTTGTTGCTAAGTGATGTTGTTGTTGCTAAGTGATGTTGTTGTTGTTAAGTGATGTTGTTGTTGCTAAGTGATGTTGTTGTTGTTGCTAAGTGATGTTGTTGTTGTTGCTAAGTGATGTTGTTGTTGTTAAGTGATGTTGTTGTTGCTAAGTGATGTTGTTGTTGTTGCTAAGTGATGTTGTTGTTGCTAAGTGATGATGCTGTTGTTGCTAAGTAATGCTAAGTGAGTTGGTTATGCTTAGTGTATAAAGAATGGTGCTGACAAGCAAGATGGATGGCAAAAGACGTCATGAAGGTGGTCATGCATTGGTCACGAGGCAGGCAGGCTGCAAACACACGCACATAGACGCATACACACATGCACATGTGAAGGGTGAAATGGTGACTAAAGGACTGGCTAGAATTCCTCGGGTAATACTCTGGTGGCGTCATGGCAACGAAAGAAGTTCAAAGAAGCTTAGAAGCACGCTAACAGTGAGAATGCGTTGTGAGTGGTGAGGAGTGGTGAGGAGGGGGGTCATGATGATGATGCCATGGTGAGGATGACATGGCGGTGATGATGATGATTCTTGAAGACTCATTGTGTGTGCAGCGCAGGCAGTAGGAGTTGCCATGTTGTTGGAGACTAATGATCACTCCTGATCACTGAGTATTAATGTTATGATGATGATGGTCGTTATGATGATGATGGTCGTTATGATGATGATGATGGTCGTTATGATGATGATACTCTAAAAGCCACGTCATGATAAAAATAGTATCAAAAAACAGAAAAAACAAAACAGGCTATCATCATTAACACCCACCCGATAATCATCATCATTACCACTACCCCACCATCATCATCATCATTACCCCTACCCCACCACCATCATCATCACCCACATCCACCCACACCACCACCACCACTCCTGAGCAGCTGCTGCAATGCAGGGAGAGAGGATCATCGGCAATTGCGAGTCATATCCCTTCAGTCGCCAGGGGGCGGTCCCTTCGGTCAGTGGTGGTTCAGGAGGCAGGCTGTCACTCGAAACTGATCAGATTCCCTGGAGGCTGTTGGTCGATTCACCATCATCATGATTATCATTCATCATCACCATCATCATGATTATCATCATCATCAGCACCATCATCGCCATCATCATCATCACCACCATCATCATGATTATCATCATCATCACCACCATCATCATGATTATCATCATCATCACCACCATCATCATGATTATCATCATCATCAGCACCATCATCATGATTATCATCATCATCAGCACCATCATCGCCATCATCATCAGCACCATCATCGCCATCATCATCAGCACCTACCTTGTTGTCTCCTGCACTGCGACAGGCCTTGTCGAGGTGCTGGCACCAGTCGAGTGCCGATGAGTCGTCCAGTGTCTTGAACTTGTAGATGTTGCCTTCGTGGTGGCGACGTTGATGATGATGATGACGTTGATGATGATGATGCTAAGATGATGATGATGATGATGATGCTAAGATGATGATGATGACGTTGATGAGATTCGAGGGCACCTTTGTTGGGGTGGGTGATGGTGAAGGTGTCGTGTTTGTGGGCGCCCCTGTCCTTCAGCACCACCACACAACCCACCATCGTCGTCATCTTGCACGGGTCTTCGCGGAACTGTCGTGATGATGATGATGATGATGATGATGATGGTGGTGTTAGAGATGATGATGGTGGTGGTGATGTTAGTGGTAGAGATGATGATGGTGGTGGTGGTGATGGTAGTGGTAGAGATGATGATGGTGGTGGTGATGATGACGACGATGATGACGTCACAGAGGAGGGGGGCACTGACAGCGGGTCGTTCGACTCCCTTGAAGCAGCGGGCAGGAAAGAAGACGAGCATGGACCTCCAGAGACCCACCCAGTACCTGCTCCACGACGAGAGCTGCGTGCGTGGGTGAGGGCATGAGGGGGGGAGAGGGGGTGGGTGGGTGGAAATGAATTAATGGATGCATGCGTGGATAAGAAGAGATGAATGCATGCATGTGAGGATGAATGGAGAGAAGAGGAAGGATAAGAGAGGGCACGCACAGTGGGTCTCTTGCCCGCCTTGAGAACCACCCTCCTCTTGAGGCAGCCTTCGTAGTCGTACACTGCCCTGTAGCCCTCCATGCCCCTCTCCATGCCCCTCTCCTTGCCCCTCTCCTTCTGCCTCTTGCTGCCGTCGACGTGGTGGTGGTGGTGGTGTGGATGATGGTGATGATGGTGGTAGTGATGATGGTGGTAGTGATGATGATAATTATGATGGTTATGATGATGGTGATGATGGTGGTGGTGATGATGGTGATGATGATGGTGATGATGATGGTGATGAAGATGATAAAGGAATGCTGCACAAATGCTATGAAGTAAAGGGAGGACGACTGACAGGAAGAAGTCAGGAATGTCCTTGATGACGTCACTGCTGCCTCCCTCCGCCGCATTCACTGCTGCCGTTGTTGTTTTTGTTGTTATTATTACATTTTATTTATTTGTTATTGATGCAACAACAACATTAATTGCTATTGCTTTTATGATGATTATGATTGAGTTTATATGCGATGCAATTGCACCAAGCAGCTGGTCGAACCGTCGTCGCCTGCAGTGGCGTCGAGGACGCTGTCGTCGAGCAGGTGTCGCATGGTGACTGCAGTCGTTGTGCCCCAGTGCTGCTGCTGCTGCTGCTGCTGTGAGGCCTGCTGGAACTCTGGACTGTTGTCATGATGGTAATGATGATGAT
Organism: Piscicola geometra; assembly: GCA_943735955.1. NCBI lineage: Eukaryota > Metazoa > Annelida > Clitellata > Hirudinida > Piscicolidae > Piscicola > Piscicola geometra. Next base: position 358,595 of record OX030963.1, read on the forward strand.
GGTGGTGATAGTAATGATGACTATGATGATAGTAATGATGATGATGATGATAGTAATGATGATGATGATGATAGTAATGATGACGATGATGATGATGAAGCAGAGTACAAACTCTTGAGAGTTCTTGGACTTGGCGAGCTTCATGGAGTTGGAGGAGTGCAGGTGGTGGTGGTGGTGGAGGGAGGAGCGGTGGCCCAAGTGCTCGCGTTTGTGGCTTGTGGCTGTGGTGGAAGGTGGCGAGGTGATGGTGCTGGAAGCTGTGGCGTTGGAAGGAACGTTTGGTTCGATCTGCAGAGACAGCCTGCCGTGGTGGTGGTGGTGGTGGTGGTGCCGTGGTGGTGGTGCCGTGGTGGTGCCGTGGTGGTGGTGGTGGTGGTGGTAGTGGTGGTGGTGCCGTGGTGGTGGTGGTGGTGCCGTGGTGGTGGTGGTGGTGCCGTGGTGGTGGTGGTGGTGGTGGTGCCGTGGTGGTGGTGGTGGTGCCGTGGTGGTGGTGGTGGTGGTGCCGTGGTGGTGGTGGTGCCGTGGTGGTGGTGGTGCCGTGGTGGTGGTGGTGGTGGTGCCGTGGTGGTGGTGGTGGTGGTGCCGTGGTGGTGGTGGTGCCGTGGTGGTGGTGGTGGTGCCGTGGTGGTGGTGGTGGTGCCGTGGTGGTGGTGGTGGTGAGAATCAGCATTTCGAAGTCTTCACAACAAAATAAAAGCGCTTTAAACTACACCACATACTACATCACCACACCAACAACAACACTACACCAACACCACTGATGACGACCACCCACCTCCTCACACCAACACCAACAACACCAGCAACACACACAACATCAACAATACCAACATCAACCACACCAACAACAACAACACCACCAACAACAACAACAACAACAACAACAACAACAACAACAACAACAACAACAACAACAACAACAACAACAACAACAACAACAACAACAACAACAACAACAACAACAACAACAACAACAACAACAACAACAACAACAACAACAACAACAACAACAACAACAACAACAACAACAACAACAACAACAACAACAACAACAACAACAACAACAACAACAACAACAACAACAACAACAACAACAACAACAACAACAACAACAACAACAACAACAACAACAACAACAACAACAACAACAACAACAACAACAACAACAACAACAACAACAACAACAACAACAACAACAACAACAACAACAACAACAACAACAACAACAACAACAACAACAACAACAACAACAACAACAACAACAACAACAACAACAACAACAACAACAACAACAACAACAACAACAACAACAACAACAACAACAACAACAACAACAACAACAACAACAACAACAACAACAACAACAACAACAACAACAACAACAACAACAACAACAACAACAACAACAACAACAACAACAACAACAACAACAACAACAACAACAACAACAACAACAACAACAACAACAACAACAACAACAACAACAACAACAACAACAACAACAACAACAACAACAACAACAACAACAACAACAACAACAACAACAACAACAACAACAACAACAACAACAACAACAACAACAACAACAACAACAACAACAACAACAACAACAACAACAACAACAACAACAACAACAACAACAACAACAACAACAACAACAACAACAACAACAACAACAACAACAACAACAACAACAACAACAACAACAACAACAACAACAACAACAACAACAACAACAACAACAACAACAACAACAACAACAACAACAACAACAACAACAACAACAACAACAACAACAACAACAACAACAACAACAACAACAACAACAACAACAACAACAACAACAACAACAACAACAACAACAACAACAACAACAACAACAACAACAACAACAACAACAACACACACACACACACACACACACACACACACACACACACACACACACACACACACACACACACACACACACACACACACACACACACACACCGATAGTTGTCATCCTCGACGAACTTTTGCAGCTCCTCGATGTACCTGACCGACTGCAGGTAGTTCTGCACGTGAGGGTAGACGGGCAGCTCGTCGTAGCTGGAGCACTGGAACTCGGCGATGGCCCTCAGGACGTTGTTCATCTTGTTGCGACGGGGCTGCGACTCGAGCCCGCCCGAGTGAGGGTGAGCCACGTCGATGTACACGATGTCCGTCAGGTAACAGCCTGTCGTGTGTGTGTGTGTGTGTGTGTGTGTGTGTGTGTGTGTGTGTGTGTGTGTGTGTGTGTGGTGATGGTAGTAGTGGTGATGGGCATGATGACGATGATGGTGATAAATATGATGATGATGGAGGAGATGATGATGACGATGCCAACCGAGGTAGGGGATGCAGGGCAGCTTGGCGGAGTTGGTGTACTCCCGCAGGAGCTTCTTGTTGTCTGCCTGGTCGAAGAGGCCTGCCAGCTTGTCGAAGCTCGTGCGATCCTTGCGCGCCAGCAGCTGTTGGTTGGTTGTGTGCTTGTGTGGGTGGGTGGTTGTGTGCTTGTGTGGGTGGGTGGTTGTGTGCTTGTGTGGGTGGGTGGTTGTGTGCTTGTGTGGGTGGGTGGTTGGTTGTGTGCTTGTGTGGGTGGGTGGTTGGTTGTGTGCTTGTGTGGTTGGATGGTTGTGTGCTTGTGTGGGTGGGTGGTTGTGTGCTTGTGTGGGTGGGTGGTTGGTTGTGTGCTTGTGTGGGTGGGTGGTTGGTTGTGTGCTTGTGTGGGTGGGTGGTTGTGTGCTTGTGTGGGTGGTTGGTTGTGTGGGTGGGTGGTTGGTTGTGTGGGTGGGTGGGTGGTGTGCTTGCATGTGATGTTGTTGCTTGACATTTTATGATGATTACTGCTTTATTATTGTTGTTGTTGTTGTTATTATAAATGGTTGCACAACAACAACGACAAGTGGAGGACACGTGACGAACACTCCACGTCTTGTTGAGACGGAAGATCGGAGCGCTCTGGAGGGAGGAGATGACTGCCATGCACGAGTGCAAGTTGTTCAAGTCGAGCAGTCTCTGTTAGTAGTGGTGGTAGTAGTAGTAGTAGTGGTGGTAGTAGTAGTAGTAGTAGTAGTAGTAGTAGTAGTAGTAGTAGTAGTAGTAGTAGTAATATTAGTAGTAATAGTAGTAGTAGTAGCAGTAATAGTAGTAGTAGTAGTAGTAGTAGTAGTAGTAGTAGTAGTAGTAGTAGTAGTAGTAGTAGTAGTAGTAGTAGTAGTAGTAGTAGGAGGAGTAGTAATAGGAGTAGTAGTAGTAGTAGTCTTAGTAGTAGTAGTAGTAGTTGTTGTAGTAGTAGGAGTAGTAGTGGTGGTAGTAGTAGTAGTAGGAGGAGTAGTAATAGGAGTAGTAGTGGTGGTAGTAGTAGTAGTAGTAGTAGTAGTAGTAGTAGTAGTAGTAGTAGTAGTAGTAGTAGTAGTAGTAGGAGTAGTAGTGATGATTGTAGTAGTTATAGTATCATCATCATCCTCAGCAGCAGCAGCCTGGTTACCTTGGCAACCTTGATGAAGTGGGCAAGCACATCACAACGACCTTTGGCCACTCTGGAAGACAAGACTTCCTTCTGCACCAGGAAGTTCAACTGGCGAGGTGGTGTTGTTGTTGTGGTGGTGTTGATGTGGAGTATAGTGACTGTTGTAGTGTGAAGTGTGGTGTTGTTTTCGTTGTGGTGTGTTGTGATGGTGGTGGTGGAGAGATAGTGTTCTTTTCGTTGTGGTGTGTTGTGATGGTGGTGGTGGAGAGATGGTGTTCTTTTCGTTGTGGTGTGTTGTGATGGTGGTGGTGGAGAGATGGTGTTCTTTTCGTTGTGGTGTGTTGTGATGGTGGTGGTGGAGAGATGGTGTTCTTTTCGTTGTGGTGTGTTGTGATGGTGGTGGTGGAGAGATGGTGGATAGGTGTGTGTTGTGGTAGTAATGGACGAAGCAAGGTGAAGAGATGGATGGTGGTAGTGGTGGTGGTGATGGAGGCATGATGATGATGGAGGCATGATGATGATGGAGGCATGATGATGATGGAGGCATGATGATGATGATGGAGGCATGATGATGATGATGGAGGCATGATGATGATGGAGGCATGATGATGATGGAGGCATGATGATGATGATGGAGGCATGATGATGATGATGGAGGCATGATGATGATGGAGGCATGATGATGATGGAGGCATGATGATGATGATGGAGGCATGATGATGATGATGGAGGCATGATGATGATGGAGGCATGATGATGATGGAGGCATGATGATGATGGAGGCATGATGATGATGGAGGCATGATGATGATGGAGGCATGATGATGATGATGGAGGCATGATGATGATGGAGGCATGATGATGATGGAGGCATGATGATGATGATGGAGGCATGATGATGATGATGGAGGCATGATGATGGTGGAGGCATGATGATGATGGAGGCATGATGATGATGATGGAGGCATGATGATGATGATGGAGGCATGGTGATGATGATGGAGGCATGATGATGATGGAGGCATGATGATGATGATGGAGGCATGATGATGATGGAGGCATGATGATGATGATGGAGGCATGATGATGATGATGGAGGCATGATGATGATGGAGGCATGATGATGATGATGGAGGCATGATGATGATGGAGGCATGATGATGATGGAGGCATGATGATGATGGTGGAGGCATGATGATGATGGAGGCATGATGATGATGGAGGCATGATGATGATGATGGAGGCATGGTGATGATGGAGGCATGATGATGATGATGGAGGCATGATGATGATGATGGAGGCATGATGATGATGGAGGCATGATGATGATGGAGGCATGATGATGATGGAGGCATGATGATGATGATGGAGGCATGATGATGATGATGGAGGCATGATGATGATGATGGAGGCATGATGATGATGATGGAGGCATGATGATGATGGAGGCATGATGATGATGGAGGCATGATGATGATGATGGAGGCATGATGATGATGATGGAGGCATGATGATGATGATGGAGGCATGATGATGATGATGGAGGCATGATGATGATGGAGGCATGATGATGATGGAGGCATGATGATGATGATGGAGGCATGATGATGATGGAGGCATGATGATGATGGAGGCATGATGATGATGGAGGCATGGTGATGATGGAGGCATGATGATGATGGAGGCATGATGATGATGGAGGCATGATGATGATGATGGAGGCATGATGATGATGATGGAGGCATGATGATGATGATGGAGGCATGATGATGATGATGGAGGCATGATGATGATGATGGAGGCATGATGATGATGATGGAGGCATGATGATGGTGGAGGCATGATGATGATGGAGGCATGATGATGATGGAGGCATGATGATGATGATGGAGGCATGATGATGATGATGGAGGCATGGTGATGATGGAGGCATGATGATGATGGAGGCATGATGATGATGGAGGCATGATGATGATGGAGGCATGATGATGATGGAGGCATGATGATGATGATGGAGGCATGATGATGATGGAGGCATGATGATGATGGAGGCATGATGATGATGGAGGCATGATGATGATGATGGAGGCATGATGATGATGATGGAGGCATGATGATGATGATGGAGGCATGATGATGATGATGGAGGCATGATGATGATGATGGAGGCATGATGATGATGGAGGCATGATGATGATGATGGAGGCATGATGATGATGGAGGCATGATGATGATGATGGAGGCATGATGATGATGATGGAGGCATGATGATGATGGAGGCATGATGATGATGGAGGCATGATGATGATGGAGGCATGATGATGATGGAGGCATGATGATGATGGAGGCATGATGATGATGGAGGCATGATGATGATGGAGGCATGATGATGATGATGGAGGCATGATGATGATGGAGGCATGATGATGATGGAGGCATGATGATGATGATGGAGGCATGATGATGATGGAGGCATGATGATGATGATGGAGGCATGATGATGATGATGGAGGCATGATGATGATGGAGGCATGATGATGATGGAGGCATGATGATGGAGGCATGATGATGATGATGGAGGCATGATGATGATGGAGGCATGATGATGATGGAGGCATGATGATGATGGAGGCATGATGATGATGGAGGCATGATGATGATGGAGGCATGATGATGATGGAGGCATGATGATGATGATGGAGGCATGATGATGATGGAGGCATGATGATGATGGAGGCATGATGATGATGGAGGCATGATGATGATGGAGGCATGATGATGATGATGGAGGCATGATGATGATGGAGGCATGATGATGATGGAGGCATGATGATGATGGAGGCATGATGATGATGATGGAGGCATGATGATGATGGAGGCATGATGATGATGATGGAGGCATGATGATGATGATGGAGGCATGATGATGATGGAGGCATGATGATGATGGAGGCATGATGATGGAGGCATGATGATGATGATGATGATGGAGGCATGATGATGATGGAGGCATGATGATGATGGAGGCATGATGATGATGGAGGCATGGTGATGATGGAGGCATGATGATGATGGAGGCATGATGATGATGATGGAGGCATGATGATGATGGAGGCATGATGATGATGATGGAGGCATGATGATGATGGAGGCATGATGATGATGATGGAGGCATGATGATGATGGAGGCATGGTGATGATGGAGGCATGATGATGATGATGGAGGCATGATGATGATGGAGGCATGATGATGATGGAGGCATGATGATGATGGAGGCATGATGATGATGGAGGCATGATGATGATGGAGGCATGATGATGATGATGGAGGCATGATGATGATGGAGGCATGATGATGATGGAGGCATGATGATGATGGAGGCATGATGATGATGATGGAGGCATGATGATGATGATGGAGGCATGATGATGATGGAGGCATGATGATGATGATGGAGGCATGATGATGATGATGGAGGCATGATGATGATGGAGGCATGATGATGATGATGGAGGCATGATGATGATGGAGGCATGATGATGATGGAGGCATGATGATGATGGAGGCATGATGATGATGGAGGCATGATGATGATGATGGAGGCATGATGATGATGATGGAGGCATGATGATGATGGAGGCATGATGATGATGATGGAGGCATGATGATGATGGAGGCATGATGATGATGGAGGCATGGTGATGATGGAGGCATGATGATGATGATGGAGGCATGGTGATGATGGAGGCATGATGATGATGATGGAGGCATGATGATGATGGAGGCATGGTGATGATGGAGGCATGATGATGATGATGGAGGCATGATGATGATGGAGGCATGATGATGATGATGGAGGCATGATGATGATGGAGGCATGATGATGATGATGGAGGCATGATGATGATGATGGAGGCATGATGATGATGATGGAGGCATGATGATGATGGAGGCATGATGATGATGGAGGCATGATGATGATGATGGAGGCATGATGATGATGATGGAGGCATGATGATGATGATGGAGGCATGATGATGATGGAGGCATGATGATGATGATGGAGGCATGATGATGATGGAGGCATGATGATGATGGAGGCATGATGATGATGGAGGCATGATGATGGAGGAGGACCTGGTTGAAGCGGTTGGTGAAGGCGACGATGTTGGGAGCTGTGGTGTGCTTGTCCTTGCGGATCCAGGAGCAGTTGCTCAACTCCTGGAGAGGTGGAAGAGGGAGGGTGAAGGAAGATGCAAAAAAGGAAGAGAAGAGAGATAAAGAAAGAAGAGAGAGGAAGAGATGTTGAAGAGTGAATGGCTGTGGTGGCGGGCACACCTCTGGCTGGATGGCCTTGAAGACTGGCAAGTCTTGCAGCGTTATTTGACTCTGTGGGTGGTTGATTGTTTGAATGACCTTGCCAATGAATAAACATGATAAAAAGGTTGCTGTTGAATGACTCCGCAAATTAATAAACATGAGGCTGTTGGCCTGGAAAGGAGGCAGCAAGCAAGCAAACGCACAGCGATGTGCTCTGGAGGCACTCTGAGCAGGTCGAAAACAATGGCGTCGTATGCGCGCGTGTGCCTGTCTGACTTGAGGGAGGAGGGCGCAGCGACTGGGGAGTGTGACGGCAGGTCCAAGCTCTGAGTGGTTTGCAGGGTCAGCATCAAATGGTGAATAAATCTTTTTTGTAAGAATAGTATTAATATTGAAACTTAATAATATAAATTATTATTTTTATTAGAAAATTTAAATGAAGAAGAGCACTTCATTGGAGTCGTCAGTGCAGGTGTCTTCATCCAGTGGCCTGATCTGGTCCCTGCTCAAAGAGCTCGAGAACAAGCGCTCCTTGTAGTCCATGCAAAGTATCGCCCCTAGCGAGGATTCGCTAGTGGTGCTGAATGTTCAAATGATAAATTTTGTTTTTTCTTTTTAATTGATCTAAACGACTAGTGATTTCTTTGTTCAATTTGATTTGATATTCCAATCTTCATTTCAAGTTTCTTCTAGGCTAGAAGTTCTAGCTTTGTTGTTTCATTCTTTAAGCTGTTGAGACTGCACGGATGGTTTTTCAAAAATCCGTTTTACAAGTATAAAATAAGAAATGTATTGAAAATTTTAATGAATAGATCGCTCATAACTTATAGATGCCGATTTATTAGTTACCATGAATTCCTTAGTTTAAGCATTTCCGATGGTGAATATATAAGTTAAAAATAAATATATGTATATTCATATATTGCATAGAACATAAAAATGTAAATGCATATATGAAATACATGAATGTATGAAAGATGGCTTACAAAGTGAGTATTAAGATTCTTGCCTTGACCCGAGGTTCGCTAGCTACAGTCGCAAATCTTTCGCTGTTACTCTTCTAAAATAGCCTTTTAAAACATTTATAATTAATTTAATTAAATTTTAATTTACTATGAAGCTAATATGAAATAAATGATTAATTTTAAACTTTTGAAAATATAGTGCTATACAAAGTAGATTTCTTCAACAGTTTCTTGGACAGGTTTTCTTACGTGTAGTGAATCTTGTGCAGTGGCCTGTCTTCCGATTTTCAAAATGTCGCTCAGCCACGAAAGAGACAAGCAGAAACCGCAGCAGGAAAGACTCCAGAAGGTTTTGTACGAACTTTTGAGGGACGAAGACAACAAATACTGTGTGGATTGCGACGCGAAAGGTTTGGAAAATACTGTCTTCCTTAGAGGCAACAAATTAGCCGATTTGTGTATAATACTAAAATAAATCTTTAAATAATCTCATTTTAAATTCATTTAGAGCAAAAAATGCATCACTATCTTCTGCCACACCCCCAGGACCCAGGTGGGCGTCGTGGAACTTGGGCATCTTCTTGTGCATCCGCTGTGCAGGCATCCACCGCAACCTCGGAGTGCACGTCAGCAAGGTCAAGTCCGTCAACCTCGACTCGTGGACAGAAGAACAAGTTTCGGTTAGTTTTTAACATTTAACTTGAATACAAATTGTTAAAAAAAAAAAATATATATATATATATATATATATATATATATATATATATATATATATATATATATATATAATTAAAATGGCTCAGTGAGACCTTTGTTTGGCCTTGCAGATGATGCAGGAGATGGGCAACAGCAAGGGCAGGGCGGTGTACGAGGCGAATGTGCCAGACCACTTCAGGAGGCCTCAGACCGACTCGTCAGTCATGTTCGCACTGTGTCAGCGGGATGCAACACATCACACCATGATGCACCACACCACATCATAATGCACCACACCACACCACCCTCCAGAGGGCTGGAGGGCTTCATCAGGGCAAAGTACGAGCACAAGAAGTACATTGCCAGGGAGTGGGTTCCTCCCAAGTCAAAGGTTCCACCACCCTGCCTTCTCACACGCCATATTCAACTTCATGCACTTCTCCTCGTTCCTCCTTGCAGCACTCTTCTTCTCTCCACTCAACCTCACTCCACTCAACCTCACTCCACTCAACCTCACTCCACTCAACCTCACTCCACTCAACCTCACTCCACTCAACCTCACTCCACTCAACCTCACTCCACTCAACCTCACTCCACTCAACCTCACTCCACTCAATCTCACTCCACTCAACCTCACTCCACTCAACCTCACTCCACTCAACCTCACTCCACTCCACTCAACCTCACTCCACTCAACCTCACTCCACTCAACCTCACTCCACTCAACCTCACTCCACTCAACCTCACTCCACTCAACCTCACTCCACTCAACCTCACTCCACTCAACCTCACTCCACTCAACCTCACTCCACTCAACCTCACTCCACTCAACCTCACTCCACTCCACTCAACCTCACTCCACTCCACTCAACCTCACTCCACTCCACTCAACCTCACTCCACTCAACCTCACTCCACTCAACCTCACTCCACTCAACCTCACTCCACTCCACTCAACCTCACTCCACTCCACTCAACCTCACTCCACTCCACTCAACCTCACTCCACTCCACTCAACCTCACTCCACTCAACCTCACTCCACTCCACTCAACCTCACTCCACTCCACTCAACCTCACTCCACTAACCTCACTCCACTCCACTCAACCTCACTCCACTCCACTCAACCTCACTCCACTCCACTCAACCTCACTCAGGCTGTCGTCTACTCAAGCAATGTGGCCACTGACACTCCCTCCAAGAACAAGCAAGTGAGTTGTCATGCTTGTGGTGGTGGTTATAGTTGTGGTGGTTGTAGTTGTGGTGGTTGTAGTTGTGGTGGTTGAAGTTGCGGTGGTTGTAGTTGCGGTGGTTGTAGTTGTGGTGGTTGAAGTTGCGGTAGTTGTAGTTGCGGTAGTTGAAGTTGTGGTGGTTGTAGTTGCGGTGGTTGTAGTTGCGGTGGTTGTAGTTGCGGTGGTTGTAGTTGCGGTAGTTGTAGTTGTGGTGGTTGTAGTTGTGGTGGTTGTAGTTGCGGTGGTTGTAGTTGTGGTGGTTGTAGTTGCGGTGGTTGTAGTTGCGGTGGTTGAAGTTGCGGTAGTTGTAGTTGTGGTGGTTGTAGTTGTGGTGGTTGTAGTTGCGGTGGTTGTAGTTGCGGTGGTTGAAGTTGCGGTGGTTGTAGTTGTGGTGAGGCTATGTAAGCGACAAATACTTTGAGGTTCAATAGCTTATTGCTCTTGCCACTACTCTTTCTAAATGCCATGCAGCAGAACAAGGCCAAGGAGACGATGAAGACTGCAGCAAGCATCCAGGTTACCAAGGTGACAGGCAGCAGCAACAAAGTGTCTGTGGCGACCACCACTTCGACCACCACCACCACTCTTGCTGCCACTGCCGCTAAGAGCAACAACAGCGTTGTCAAGGCTCCAGAAATAGACTTACTAGGATTGGGTGTGTGCTTGTGTGGTGCTCACACACGTTTTCAACACCTCATACGTTAACTCACATCCACAAATGCAGTCATTTTCTATGCACATGCACACATGCACACCTACTTCATACACACCTACTTCATGCACACCTACTTCATACACACATGCACACCTACTTCATACACACCTACTTCATGCACACCTACTTCATGCACACATGCACACCTACTTCATGCACACATGCACACCTACTTCATGCACACATGCACACCTACTTCATGCACACATGCACACATGCACACCTACTTCATGCACACATGCACACCTACTTCATGCACACATGCACACCTACTTCATGCACACATGCACACCTACTTCATGCACACATGCACACCTACTTCATGCACACATGCACACAGACGACCCTGCTCAGACGATGACAGCAGGGGCAGGCACCACAGGAGGCAGCCTCAACAAGGACATCTTTGGAGACTTCCTCAGTCACCAAACCAATGTGACCTTCCCTCTCTCACTATGTCTCCACACTGGCTTCCAAACCCTAACACACTTTCTTCACTCCATAGACCATCTTTCATCCCCCAACCTACCTCTCTCTCATCCCCCAACCTACCTCTCTCTCATCCCCCAACCTACCTCTCTTCCACTTCCAACCTACCTCTCTTCCACCCCCAACCTTCCTCTCTTCCACCCCCAGAGCACACCAGCAAGCCAGGCGACGACCACCTTGCACAACACGGACCTCTTCAAGCCATCCTCCTCCTCCTCCTCCTCCTCGGCTGGCAAGGACGCCTCGAAGGCCTCCAAGGACTCCATCCTCGCCCTCTATGCCAACACTGCCCCCCTCAGTAAGCCCAACTACTTCGCTGGTGAGACGGGTGTGGTCATGGTGATGATGCTTTAGTGGGATGGGGATGATGATGATCGTGTGGTGTGAATCATGGTTTATTTCCAAGATTTTAAAGTGAGTATGTTCAACTGGTCAGGGGGAGGGCACGTGATGGCAGAGCAGACAGGCATTGCCTCCCTCCACGCCTCCTCCAACGCTTACCTCTTCCAGCAACAACAACAAGCCTACAACAACAACCTGCCTCAGATACAACAACAACTCGCTTCCATCACCCTCAACAACCATCAACAACAAGCACAACAACAGCCTCAAGGCATCAACTTTCCACAACAACCACAACAAGGCATTAATTACCAACAACAACAGTTTCTGCAGCAGTTTCAACAACCTCAACACCAATTTCAACAACTTCCACAACAGACATTCCAGCCACAGCTGCCACAACAGAACTTTCTACAACAGCCTCAAGCACAACAACTCAACATCTTGCAACCGCAACAAAACAACATGATTTTTTCTCAACAACTACAATCGCTCTACCAGCAACAACAACCACCACAACAACTGCAACAACAACCACCACAACAACTGCAACAACAACAACAACAACAAGCGGCCATGATGATGATGGGGGTGAAGCCTGCTCCACACTTCAGCCAGCCGTCCAGCCAACTGACCGGCAACCTATGGCAGTGAAGCGTGCCTCTCCAAGCACACACATCCCAATCTTTGACTTATCATCACCCAATATTTATTTTAAATGCAACATTTGATGCTTCTATCAGAGCAATGAAGCATGTACAAACCTGATTGGCTCATGCCACCACTGTGATTCCCCTTAGGCTCTTTCCCATCGCCCTCCCTTCCCTTCTTTCCAACCACCACCCCATCCGCCCAGCCTTGCGCCCCATCTCCATCAGTACCGTCATCATCATCAGCATCCTCATCATCATCAGTACCGTCATCATCATCAGCACCGTCATCATCATCAGCATCATCAACTGATCCAAAGCGCTCATGCATGACGTTGTACTGTAGGCTTGCCTCTTCTAGGCTGATCGAGTGCACACGAGGCACTGTCGCCTCCATCGTATCATACTGATTTCTCTGTGCTGGTCTCATTGTTATAATATGCTATATCACCCATCTTATTGTAATTATATGCTATATTACTCATCCTATTGTAATTATATGCTATATCACCCATCTTATTATAATTATATGCTATATTACTCATCTTATTATAATTATATGCTATATTACTCATCCTATTGTAATTATATGCTATATTACTCATCTTATTGTAATTATATGCTATATTACTCATCTTATTGTAATTATATGCTATATTACTCATCCTATTGTAATTATATGCTATATCACCCATCTTATTGTAATTATATGCTATATCACCCATCTTATTGTAATTATATGCTATATTACCCATCTTATAATTATATGCTATATCACCCATCTTATTATAATTATATGCTATATTACTCATCTTATAATTATATGCTATATCACCCATCTTATTGTAATTATATGCTATATCACCCATCTTATTGTAATTATATGCTATATCACCCATCTTATTGTAATTATATGCTATATCACCCATCTTATAATTATATGCTATATTACTCATCTTATTGTAATTATATGCTAAATTATTTACTTATTCTCATATGCATCGTCCTTTCTGCCTAGCAGGCCTAATAAAGAGCTATTTGGTTGTTGTTGTTGTTATCGCTTTTAGTTCTTTGTTCCCATCCCGCATGACCGATTCCGGTCCTATGCGGAGAAGGTGTGTGAACACCTCCCCCCCTCTCTCTTAGAGCCTCCTTGAGAGGGGAAGGAGGAGGTGGCGCTTTTGAGATCCTCTTCGTGTCCGAGGGCAGCCAACGACGTCTCGTGAAGGCGGGACCATATAGCCGTTGTGTTGTTGTAGCTTTATTAGAAAGACACTTCAGTGGGTTGTACAGTGCTGTACAATAAGCAATAAATAAGGCACACTGCATCTGGAACACGGTAGAAAATAAATTGAATATCATGATTAACTCTTCACTCCTCTCTTCCTCCTCTTCCTCTTTTTCTCTGCATCACTCTCCAGCCACCTTGGCGACCAGGCCCCACTCCTGGGCCCTGAGGAGGGTCTTGGAGGCGACCTCAGCACTGCCTCCCGCCTCCTGCACCTTCGACAACGCCATCAGCAACTCAAACACCTTGCTCTCCATCAGCTCTTCTGCCATCTGTCATCATCATCATCATCTACCATGCATCATCATCATCATCATCTGCCATGCATCATCATCATCATCTGCCATGCATCATCATCATCATCATCTACCATGCATCATCATCCTCATCATCACCATCATTATCATCTTCACTTGTGCCAATAGCAAAGTGAGCAATTATTTGAGAGCATCATCATCATCACCACCACAAACAGCCTGCACACACCTGCTTGGAGGAGTCGACGAGGTTGTACACCACGAAGGCGCCCCTGTGTTGCACGTCAGGCGAGGGGTGTACGAGCAGGAACTGCACGATGTCCAGCCATTGAGTGCTGCACTGTGGTGGTGGTGATGGTGATGATGATGATGATGAAGAAGGCTCATGAAATGATTAGGATTCATGATAATACACTCACAGTGGGCAGTTTGCGGCAGAGGTCGTGGTCGAGGGTGAGAGTGGCCAGAGTTCCTGAAGCGGCCTTCACCAGCCTCTCCTCCTCCTCCTCCCCTGAGTACAACAGCATCAGCTTCAGACGGTCGTTTTCGCCCTTGAACATCTCGAGCGCCTGCAGCGGGAGGCACGCATGCGCACTCAGACACTCTCCACCACACCCACCACACCCCCACCACACCCCACCACACCCCCCCCCCCACACCCCCACCACACCCCCACCACACCCCACCACAACCCTCCCCATTCCACCTCAAAACACCACTTAACCCTTCCACCACCACAACCCTCACACCACCAGCACCAGCAGGACACCTTCTCATGCTGCACCAGGTTACAGAGGCACTCCACTGCAGCAACCTTCAACTCAGCGTGGTCGTCGTAGCAGTAGTTCTCGATCTGACTGAAGCCCTTGTCGCTAAGTATGCGAGATCTGTACGTGTGTGTGTGTGTGTGTGAACGTGTGTGTGTGTGTGTGTGAACGTGTGTGTGTGTGTGTGTGTGTGTGTGTGTGTGTGTGTGTGTGTGTGTGTGTGTGTGTGTGTCTATACGTGTGTGTGTGTATGTGTGTGTGTGTGTGTGTTTGTGTGTGTGTGTGTGTGTGTGTGTGTGTGTGTGTGTGTGTTTGTGTGTGTGCCACCTGACAG
>OX030963.1:379141-396641 GCA_943735955.1 Piscicola geometra
AGTGGCTGTTGTCATCATGGTGTTGGTAGTGACTTCATGCTCCCATTCCACCCTAACTACTATCCCTCCTCCACCACATTACCACCATCACTCCCTCAACACCACAGCATTAAAACACCACCACCACACCACTCCACCACCACATCATCACAAACACCACCACACCACTCCACCACCACAGCATTACAAACACCACCACCACCACACCACTCCACCACCACAGCATTACAAACACCACCACCACCACACCACTCCACCACCACAGCATCACAAACACCACCACCACACAAAACCACCACAGCACCCTCTGGGCATTCTTCTTGCACAGTCCATCCAGAATCCTCCATGCTGCCACTATCAACTCTGCCTCCCTCTCTGTCTGCAGCAGCTGGTGGTGATGATGATGATGATGATGATGATGATGGAGATGATGATAATGAAGATGATGAAGAAGAAGAGGAAGCATGAAGGCACCTGCAGCACCTTGGCGACACCACCAGCCTTGAACACCCTCTCAGCCCCTGCCCCTTCCCTCGTCAACACCACCACGTTGTTGAGGGCTTGCTTGCGTTTGGTATCATCATCATCACCCTCCAGACGCCCCTTGAAGGCCAGGTCGAACATCTGCGTCACTCTGCTGTCTGTGCTGCTCTCCTTGCTGATCTGTGTAGTGGTGGTGGTGTGTAAGGGAAGGAAGGAAGGGCTATGGTGGTGTGTAAAGGAAGGGAGGAAGGGCTATGGTAGTGTGTAAGGGAAGGGAGGAAGGGCTATAATGGTGTGTAAAGCAGGGAAGAGTGTGGCCTTAAACCGTTAAATTGTTCTATCTCTAAACAATCGGCCAATCAGGAGAAACCTTGTCTTGCAGCAGTGCATGCAGACGTCTGATGATGGGCTGGATGGCTTGGTTTTTGGGCTCGAGTTGCAGAAGTTTCTTGGCGTCCTTGAAGGCATCCTCCATCTTGCCAAGGCCCTCATACGCCTGACACCTTCTGAAGAGCGCCTTCGCGTCTCCAGGAGTTGCATCGAGGACTGTGCAGATGGTGGTTGTGGTGGAGTTGAGTGGTTGGTTGTTGGTGGAGATGAGAAAGTGGTTGGTGGGGGAAAGAGGATGGTTGTGAAAGTTAAAATGTGGTTGTGGAGATGAGGTGGTGGTTGGAGTGTAAGTGAAAGGGTGGTTGTGGAGATGAGATGGTAGTTGTTAGAAATGAGAGAGGTTGTGACTTCTAGTTAAGCGTTAGCTAATTGTGCTGCTAACAAACCTTTTGAGCAGTCCACCATCGCTTCAGAGAACTTGTCCAGTTTGAGAAAGCAGGCTGCCCTGTTCTTGAAGAGCACTAACTGGTCCTGCTCTGGCAGCTCCTTCATGCCGATTGCCTTGGAGTACTTGCCAATTGCTTCATTGTACTTTGCCTCCCCAAACAACTTATTTCCTTCTTCTTTCAAATTATTTGATTCTACCATTTTATTTTTATTTATAAAAAGAAAAAATCTGCAAATAGATGCACAAATCTGATAATTTAACTTGTTCTAGATCAGCCTTTAAGCAGCAGCACTTTTTAATTAAAAGTAAATTTTAGATTTAACTTCATAAAAGTAATAGACTGAATATATTATATTATTTTTTATTTCAACACTTAAAAATTGTAAATATATAAATTTTTAGTTTTTGAATAAGTTTTAACAATACATTTCGTTTCTAAAACCTTCTACTTTAGTCACACACTTGCTAGTAGGTCTGTAGTAGTCACTCGATATTTTCCTACATTGAAAAGATGGATCGTGTTATGACAGTAAGTGTAGTTTCTTACAAAAGTCAATTCAACATTAAAAATTTATATTTGATAAGTTATTAAATTTGCATCGATTATTTTGAAGTGTTTAAGCCAGGCAAACACAGAAGTCCTCAAGGAACCTCGGACCATCATAAAGCTCATTCAAATTGTAAGGAAATTCAACTTTTTAAATAAATTTAATTTTTTCAAAATTTTCAAAAAAATTTAATTCCGTGTCATGAGACATTTTCGACACGACACAGATCACTCCACAGGTGATCGCCATTTGTGCTTTTGCGTGTGCCGTCACCAACCACTCGCAGACGGGTTTCAAGTACGACTGCAAAAACAATGAAACACAGCACATAAAGCTGCCATACTACTACCCATACAAGTCAGTACATGTCATCTTCATTACGCTTTCAAATGTCAAAGTTTTTTTGTCTCAGAAATCCATCCACAATAAAACTTCTTGTCATTCTTCTTAGTCTGGAGTCTTCTACCAAGTTTGAAGTGACGCTGTGTGAAGCTCCAGCAGACAAGAAGATGGCCAGTTGCTATGGCGACTTCAGCAATCCAGCCCAGTTCTTTGTCTTCGTCGGCACGACCGCCTTTCTGCTTTGTCTTGCCATTCTCATCTTCTACATCTTCGCAGACGACAAGTACCACCAGCTCGACTACTTGCCTATTGTCGTGAGTGCACCCTTTCCTCTCCAAGCACCAATCACCATCATCATACCACCATGACAACCATCACCACCACATCTTCTGCAGGACTTCACCCTCACCATCTTGTACACGATCCTGTGGTTTGTGTCGTCGAGTGTGTGGGCGGACGCGGTGGTGAAGATCAAGCACTACACCGACCCCTCAAACCTCATTCTTGCGAACCCCTTCAACAGTCCCAATCTGCCCGAGTGCACCAACGAAAAGGCCGTCTGCACCCCCGATGATGATCAGCCCGCCTCCTTCAGCAACCTCAACATCTCCATTGTCAGTTTTCCTCCTTCTCCATCTCTCTCTCACCATCCATCCATCTATCACTCATTCATTCGTTCATCCATCTCTCACCATCCATCATTCATATCACTCCAACTCTTACACCATCCACCCACCCATGCAGATCTTTGGCTTCATGTGTGTGTTGGTGTGGGCAGGCAACGCGTGGTTCTTGTACCGAGAGACGGTGTGGTTCAAGAACAGACACCAGGACGAGAGGGGCGTCGACAACAGCCAGCTCCCCCCCAGAGGGGAGGTGAGGGGGTAGAAGTGGAGGGATTGATGGATGGAGGAGTGGGTGAGGAGGAATTGAAAGTAGGAGAGAGATAGTGAAGATGAGAGGAGAGAGAGGAGAGATCTGAAGACTTGCAACGAGCTTGAGTTATTTATTGGCTGGCAGCACACACTCATTAGTTGGCCTCTTGCATTCAGCTGATTCCAATCTCTAAATTGCAGACGATCTGTCACTTGTGCTATTTAAGCATTCAATTCTCCTAATTGCACATTGATAATTGTATAATTTAGTTCGGATAACTTTATAATTAGACTCGGATAATTGCACATTTAAATAGCGATAATTGTATAATTGAATCTTGCTGATTCAGTCCCTTCATGAGTGGCTCAAGTGCTCAGCTGCACCACATCTCCTCAAGCCTCCGTTGCACGCCTCTCCGGCTTGTGTGCTTTCTATTCATTTGCGGGTTTGCGCCGCATTAATCAGTTTATAGCTTTGCTTGTTATTGTCTCTTGATTATCATCATCATAACTAACACATTCATCATCATCATCATCATCCCCTTGTAACCAATTTCTGCTTCTTACAGAACACCTTTTGATGATTGCTAACTTTGTTATGATCCAAGATGGCTTCTCGTTCGCTTTTGTTCTTGCTGTCTTTCCAGTTCTTTCTGTTTTTGTTGTGATGGCGATGGTGATGCTGATGACGATTACTAACAATTCAAAGGCTTTGTAAGAACACTGGTGATGTAACGATCATGTGATTGTAAGTGGTGACAAAGGTGGAGGTCATGATGATGATTATGATGATTAAAGGCATCAAGAAGGCGATGTGATCACTGATACGATGATGATGATAATGATGATGGCGATGATGATAATGATGAAGGCTGGCAGCGTCTGATAACTCGGTGATAATTGGATGGTTGATGCGCTGAGGTGGTGATCAGTGGTTGCTTGCTTGACTGATTGATTGGTACTGTGTGACCGATTGATTGGTGCTGTCGAAGATCAGTCATTAGAGAATCATTATGCATTCAAAAAAGAGTCATGATAATCATGTTGACGGTAGTGGCTATGATGACGATCAAAAATACTTAAAAAATCAACCGATGCAGGTGAGTAACAATTGGAGGAGTGCAACGATGATTGGAGATCACACAGAAACAAGGGGCGTGTTAGAGGGTAACATTGATGATCCACAAACATACACACACACACACAAACATACACACACACAAACATACACACAGGGGAGCAAGGCACTAGAATAAGGTTACTTGCATTACTTCACTGTGCAGTGTTAAATGCACCGGTGTTGTTGTCGGCAAGAATACTCTTGTTGTTGTTCTCACTGCCACTAGCCAACTGCACTGACTTCGCCTGAGAGTTCCTGTGAAGGGTGTGTTCGTAACGTCACCATGCACTCGTCACACCATCTTGCCACACAACACTATCACCAAATCGAAGTTCAAAACACCTCTCATCACCACACCAACCACACCACCACACCAACCACACCACCCCCACACCAACCACACCACCACACCAACCACATCAATCACACCACACCAACCACACCACCACCACACCAACCACACCACCACCAACCCCACCACCACACCACCAAACCAGCCACACCACCACCAACCCCACCACCACACCACCAAACCAGCCACACCACCACCAACCCCACCACCACACCACCAAACCAGCCACACCAACCACACCACCACACCAACCTCTTGTTCAGGATGGAGTTCTTGATCTTGTCAAGAGGCTTCAGTCTGATCGGCAAGTCACTGCTCCTGATGATGATGATGAAGAGGATGATGATGATGATGATAGTGGTGATGATGATGATGATGATGATAAAAAGAAACCTGATAGTCATGAGGTGTCTCTCGTGGGCGTCACTGATTTGGTTCATGCTTCCTTGCTTTGATGATGATGATTGTGAAAATATTGGAAATGATGATGATGATGGAGATGATGATGATGATAATGGAGATGATGATGATAATGATGATAATGGAGATGATGATGAGGATAACCTTGGCGAGGATGGCAGGGGAGGGGAGGAGGTGGAGGGAGGGGTTGCTGAGCAGCCATGGGTGCCTCAGGGCTGTGTCGATGTTCATCCGCTCTGTCGGGTCCACCAGCAGGAGTCTGTCGTGATGATGATGATGATGATAAAGATAATGATGGACATAGTGATGATGATGACGATGTCTCAGAGGAGACGACAAGGCTGACCTGGCGACGAAGTCCTTGGCGTGGGAAGAGACGAGGGCCCAGTCGTCGTCGGGGAAGTCGTACAGGCCGTTCATGATGCGCTCCTTCATGCGTCTCGACAGCTGCGTGTGCGGGTTCTCCGAGTAGAAGGGCGGGTAGCCGCAGATCATTATGTACACGATCACGCCTAAGCTCCACATGTCGCAACTCTGTGTGTGTGTATGTGTGTGTGTGTGTTTGTGTGTGTGTGTGTTTGTGTGTGTGTGTGTGTTTGTGTGTGTATGTTTGTGTGTGTGTGAGTGTGTGTGTTTGTGTGTGTGTGTGTGTGTGGTGCAACCTTGTCGTAGCACACAGGAGAAGAGGCAGGGTAGAAGCAGGACTTTATTTTATGTTTGTTTTTTAGCGCTTGCAGCACCTGTATGCATGGATGAAGGGATGAATGGATGGATGGGGGAATAATAAAAAATAAATAATGCGTATTTATAATGCGCCAAGGCACGCAACTGAGTCTCACGACATAAGTCGTGAGACACCGCATCATATACACCAGGTATATGAGAGCTCACGGTTGGTTGAACAGGGATTCGAGCTGGCGACCTTTAAGTTGCAGGCCCAACGACTTTACCATCTAAGCCAACCCGCTCGCCATGAATGAAAGGATGGATGGATGGATGGATGAATGGATGGATGGATGGATGGAGGGAGGAATGCAGACCTGGGGAGCAGCGAAGTAGGGTGTGAAGTTGGGAGTGATGAGATTCCCTTCATCCAGTTTCGCAAATCCGAAATCCGAAAGCTTTATCACTGCGTCCTGGTGACGTCATGAAATGATTATCATCATCCCTGTCATTACCCTATCACCCTCATCATCACCCTCATCATCACCCTCATCATCGACATCATCATCATTATCATCACCCTCATCATCGACATCATCATCAGCACCTCATCGTTGTCTTTGAGGAGAAGGTTCTCAGGCTTGAGGTCGCGATGGGCGACGTTCAAGTGGTGGCAGTGGTGGATGGCGCTGCAGATCTGCAGAATCAGGTCAAGTAGAGGCCATTTTGAGGTATTTCAGAGGTCATGTGACGTCATGACAGTGAGATGAGGTTACAAGAGGTGATGCAGAGATGACTCACTTGGAAGGTGTATCTAACGGCCATCTGCTCGGAGAAGTACTTGAGTCTCTTGATGCGGTCAAAGAGTTCCCCGCCCTGCATCATCTCCATCACCACCAGCAGTCTGCCTCTGCGTCAATGGTGCTGCTTGAACTGACTATGCTGCTCTGATTAATCGTTCAAGTCAATAATTCAACAATGATATAAAACCCTTCAAATATGTGAAAGTAGGGAGAGAGGAAGGTGGAGGAAGGAAGAGAGGAAGTAAGAGGAGGGGAAGAGGGTAAGAAGAAGGAGAAATGAAGGAGGAAAGAAGGGAGGAAGGAACGCCTACTTTGATGAGTCTTCCCTGGGGAAGCGCATGTTGTTGCTGTAGACTGCATAGATCGAGAGGATGTTCTCATGACCTGAGCATCATCATAATCATCATAATCATAATCATCATCATCATCATAACTATCATTATCATCTTCATCATCATCATCATCATCTTCGTCATCATCATCTTTATATATGTTGATCACTTGCAGCAAGTAGTCGCACCATGGCACTTGTGGTGCAGATGAACTTCCTGTCTGGAGCGGGGTTTGTCTAAGAGGCACTTGAGCGCAAACACCTCATTGGTGCGTCTGCAGCGACATGGTCTGTGATTGGTCAAAGAACTTGTAATTTAATTCCTGTTTGACTGATCCCCATTTATTCACTACATATTATTCATACATACCACCACCATCATCATCATCATCATCATCATCATCATCATTATCATCTCCTAGACTGCAAGCAAAGGGCATGGAACAGGACGGAGCATGAACACACCTGACAGGCCCAGTGATGCCACAACCCAACTTCGCGTCCCACGCCACCACGTAGTCCTCTGTGATGGGATTCGTCTGTGCAGTGGTGACAGTGGTGTGGCATTGAGTTTAAGTTGGTGATGTGTCTGTGGTGGTAGCTTGGGTGTGTAAGTATATAATGAACTAGTTTGAAAGAGTAACCAATGCAGGAGTGCTGAAAGTGCACAGAAGTTGTACACAATGAGCAAATTTAAAAAGACTACAGTCACTACACCTTGATCACCAGGTCTGTTTTCTCCTCACAAGTGATCATCATCAGTACTGTCGCCTTTCACTTTTCAATTGTGACTTTTTAAAATAATTATAGGCGTTTTCAAACTTCTAAAAACTTTAAATTAGGCTGGAAGTGAGACTAGATCGAAGAAGACTGCTTTAAAAGTGGACGAAACGAAAAGGTGATGTGCAGGCGGCCTTAAATCATACTAGGAAACGATCTTTTCAACTCCATTACATGCATTTGCACACGAAGATTTCAAAGGAATTAGAAACATTGTACTGCATACATTGATAAACTGATTTAGTTAACTAGTAAAAAAAGAGGACGTGGTCTTCAGGTGGCAGGATCTCCTTTCCTGAGCTTGAGAAGGTACTTGGTGGTCTGGATGAGGGAAGCCACAATGGGGATGCCCAGAGGGAAGAAGAGGGGCAGGTAGATGGCGAATCTGCAATGGTGGAGTGGTGCTCGTTGGAGTGGTAGTGGTGTCTTTAACTGATGATGATGATGGTGGTGGTGGTGGTGATGATGATGGTGGTGATCGTGATGATGTTACTTTTGGTCCTCAGGGAAGTAGAGAAGACCCAGCAAGGAATGGTCGAAGAAGGCCTTCTCTGTGCAGGTGAGTGAACAAGCTACAACACACCTTCACATGGAATCACACACAACCACACATGACCACACACAACCACACACGATCACACACGACAACCAACCACACATGACCACCAATCACACACACAACCACACACGACCACACACAACCACACATGACCACCAATCACACACACAACCACACACACACACGACACACACACACACACACACACACACACACACACACAAGCACCCACCTGAGGACTGCAGAGCACTGAGAGAGTGTGCATGCGCCTGCACGAGTTGACCACGCTGCAGCTGCAACAGCGAGGCGTGAGTTTCGTTCACTGAGGTGTACACCTGCCTGCCCACGTCATCGTTGATGACCATGTTGTTGATGAGCGTGAGCAGCTGCTTGAGTGACGTCATGCTGGAGGATGACGTCATGATGTTGTCCAGCGTCCTGTGCAGCAGCCATGAGTCCAGCTCCTGTGTGTGTGGTTGATGTTATGAGAGTGATAATGAAGTAGATGATGATGATGATGATGATGATGATGATGATGTTCATGATACCCAGTCAGGAATGATCTTCAAAGGTGAAGTGAGCAGCTTAAGCCCTTCCTCCTGTCAATTGTTATTCATCATCATCATCACCATCATCCTCATCATCCTCATCATCATCATCATCATCATCATCATCATCATCATCATCATCGTCACGTGATAGAAGGAAGGTGCTTCGAAGGCGATGAGGCTCTTCAGCTGAGGCATAAAGACTGACAGCAGTCGTTTGCTGCTGATGCTGCCACTGCTGCTGCTGCTGGTGGAGTGATGGCTGCCACTGCTGCTGGTGTTCGTGGACGAGGGAGATTTGATGGAGGAGGAGGAAGAGGGAGGGTTGAAGATCATGATACCTCCCCAACGAGGCACCAGGAATGAGTTGGTGGAACTTGCCTCTCCTGAAGTGGAGTGAGGTGGATTGAGGCAGAGTGGAGTGGAGTGAGGTGGAGTGAGGCAGAGTGAAGTGGAGTGAGGTGGATTGAGACAGAGTGGAGTGGAGTGAGGTGGAGTGAGGCAGAGTGGAGTGGAGTGAGGTGCTGTGGAGTAACGAGAAAACCAAATATCGAATAGTTGTTTAGGAGGACTGAATGGAAAACCTGATTGGCGGAAGAGGATGAGAGGGGATTGGTTGGCGCTTGGAATGTACGTCACAAAGTTGAGGATGGGGTTGTCGGTGATGTGGGAGGCTGTGTGCGTGAGGGAGGTGTATGTGTGCGTGGTTGGAGGTGTATGTGTGCGTGCAAGTGGTCAGTTACCGGAAGCCTAACCATCATCATTATCACCACCACCTTCATCATCATCATTGCCTTTCAAACACTCTCATCATCACCATCACCACCACTCTGCGCACCCAGGTAGGGTTCGATGGGGTTGATGATGTGGGGCAGGGAGTGCCAAGGGAGGGCATGACAGTTGCATGAGGAAGAGAACTTGGATGGGATGGTCAGTAGATGGATGATCTGGTGGGTTATGATGATGATGGAAATAATGATGATGATGGTGAGGATGATAATGGTGCTCATATAGGTGGGGGAGGGGGTAGGCAGACTTGTGATCGGATGGAGAAGTTGCTGAAGGGCTTCAGCTGATCCAACATCGGTTGCAAGTGTCCTGTGGTGAGCCTTTGCTGCTACCATCCATCTTCATCCATCCATCCAGCTTCATCCATTCATCCATCTCTATCAATTGACACACACACACACACACACACACACACACACACACACACACACACACACACACACACGCACTCTGGACTGCCTCCTGCACATCCCAGCCAGAGCCCCTGCCTCCTGCAAGCACGAGTGAGAAGATGACGTCGACGCTGGCTGCTGCTATGCTCATCATGCTCTTCCTCTCCAGCTGTCAGTGGTCGTCATGGTGATGATGATGATGATGATGATGATGATGCTGGTGATGATGATGGTGATGCTGGTGATGATGATGGTGATGATGATGTTGATGATGGAGATGATGATGGTGATGGAAATGATGATGATGGTGGAAATGATGAGGATGATGAAGATAATGAAATCAAGAGAGCACCACCTCCATCTGCCTGCCATCCCTCTGCAGAACACTCTTCAAGCCTCGTCTTTTTATGTAGAACCTTGAGGTGATGATGATAATGATTGTATCGTTATCAGCAGCATGAGTCTAATGTAAGGTATACAAAGGCTTTACTTTTCGAGAATGTGGTTGATTTTCTGTGCGGTCTGCAAAGGCTCTGCAAGCAAAAGTGCTCTCATTGTCATCACCTTTCAATAAGGGCGCTTCATTTTATTGAATTGAGGAACCTGTGGAGGTGATGAAGACGTTCCTTGAGAGCCCCATCACCACTGAGTGAGAAGCATCATCATCAGCACCACCCCTCGAGTGGTGAAGAGAGAGAAGGAAGAAGGAGAGGGTTCCAGAGCTGCTCTTAGTCACACCACTCAACCTCCTGTCCACCTCTGCATTGATGCATGTGGTCTGAGACTCACTTGGCTTTGCACCACAACAAAAGCCAGTTCATGAATGATACATGCCTCAAGACGACTTATAATAATATCATACCAGTTGTTATAAAAAAATATATATAACAATGAAGACTCAGCATCATCACCATGACACTCACCCTGAACGGTCTGCTCGCTTTGCAGAACCTCCTCTTCTGCCTCTGAAGCCACCCTCACCCTCAAGCCCTTGCTGATGCTCACGTGCACACTCTCAATGTCGTCTGTGTAGTCTGTGTGCATGCATGCATGCATGGATGGATGGATGAACAGATAACAGGATGCATGGATGAACAGATAACAGGATGGTTAGATAGAAAGATGGATGGATGAATGGAAAGACTATATTTTCAAGTTCACTTTTTGATGAGCTCACCTTCGTTATCGAAGATGGACTGAAGATGCATCTTGAGGCTGTTAGTCATATCCTGCCCCTCTTGCAGCCTCTGCGACACTACCACCTCCACCGTCAGTGCTATTGGCAGCTCCTTCAACAAATTTTGAAACTTACAAACCACTTTTTTCACAAGTTCTAAATAGTATAATATAATAATAATAATAACAATAATAATAGGGTCTCACGTTGATGCTGCTCTGCTCATCGATGGTGTCGTAAGGCAGACCCACCCTGTACACCTCGGTCGTCTTCCACCACAGCGGAATGCCTATGAGCACGCAGACGACAAATATCGACGCGAAGGCTCCTATTTGCAGCCATTTCTCTTCCTTCAAAGCCGCTGCTACGTACTTTGCTGAAATTATAATTTATTTTATTAATTAAAATTTTATCAATTTATAACAATAAAATAACCTTTTTTAACTTCCTTGTACGTCTTGATATCTTCAAATTCTTTTTCCATTTTTAATGCATTTAAAAATTAATTTACACTCACTCATTTTCTAGCGCTAAAGAGTTAGTAGTTCTCGACGTCTACCAGATCAAGGTTTTTGTATTTCTATGTTTATTCAAACGTCATTTCTATAAACAAGCAATGGTCTGAATTCTCAAAAAATCAAAATATAAATGAACTTTTTCAACGAGTTCCTGTACAACCCCCTGGGCTTGGTTGAAGACAGAATGTGAGAGCTGCAACCACTCTTTCACAATTCATCTTCATTGCATCATTGCTTCACTATTTATCAAACAGACAGCGTTAAAGTTAACCCTGCTTCAGCGATCGATAACTATCGAGAATATGCACACTAACACACTCATACTGAGGCAAACATGCACACCAACATGCACACTAACATACTCATACTGAGGCAAACATGCACACCAACATGCACACTAACATACTCATACTAAGCCAAACATGCACACCAACATGCACACTGATATCAACTTCAACAAGCACACACACTTCACCATACACAACTTAACCTCATCCCAACTGAGTATAAAAACAAGTTCACAAAAATAGTGCTCACCCATTCTACTGAGAGTTATCAGTAGTCTGAGCTTTGGATTTCTAAGATTTTCATACTTGGAGCAGTCATTCGACAGCAAGTACAAATGGATGAATGAAGTGGATTGAGCGAATTGTTGAGGTGAAAAGTTCTAAACTGGTCGACAGAGGGATGGACTTTCTGAAGGGATACGAGATGCTGCCCGATGAGGACATCATGGACTACTTCTCTGACTCACACAAACACGCCATGCTGCCCTGGGAAGACGCCCTGTTAACAAAGCCTCTCAAATAATCACACCCATCATTCACTATGCCCGCATTCACTGCTTCCAATTAGTGCTTCCAATTCTTCCAATCCAATATTTCCACCCTTCCATCATTTCCAACCAACTCTATTATCCCCTTCACTCCTTCAAACTTTTTTCAAACCCCCTTCCAACTTTTTTTGAATTCCCACAGAGGCATCAAGCTGACGTCTGGAACGGTGACGCTCGAGAAGGACCCGGAGAACCTCGTTGGAGTGAGTGTGGGAGGGGGAGGACCGCACTGTCCGTGCATCTACATCGTTCAGGTCTTCGATGGCTCACCGGCAGCCAGAGAAGGATCTCTGAACGCCGGCGATGAAATCGTTGGCATCAATGGGAGCTCCGTGAAGGGAAGGAGCAAGAAGGAGGTGGCCTTGTTGATCCAGCGCTCTAAGGTGGGTTGCCGAGGTGAGAGAGTGGAATGGTGTTGCGTGAAAATAGGGAAAAATAGCTGTTGGATAGAAGAGTTGAAAGGGGGAAGGGTCTGAAGAGAGGAAGTAAGAGTGATAGAAATCTGCAAGGCGGAAAAGAGAGGAAAGATAGCAGTGAATTGATGTTGTTGTAAGTACGTGATGTTGTTGTTGTAAGTACGTGATGTTGTTGTGAGTACGTGATGTTGTTGTGAGTACGTGATGTTGTTGTAAGTACGTGATGTTGTTGTAAGTACGTGATGTTGTTGTTGTAAGTACGTGATGTTGTTGTAAGTACGTGATGTTGTTGTTGTAAGTACGTGATGTTGTTGTGAGTACGTGATGTTTTTGTTGTAAGTACGTGATGTTGTTGTGAGTACGTGATGTTGTAAGTACGTGATGTTGTTGTAAGTACGTGATGTTGTTGTAAGTACGTGATGTTGTTGTGAGTACGTGATGTTTTTGTTGTAAGTACGTGATGTTGTTGTGAGTACGTGATGTTGTTGTTGCACTGACGTAATGCTGTTGTTGTTGCGGTCAGGAGAAGGTGTCGATAAACTACAACAAGTTGCATGCTGACCCGAAACAAGGAATGACCTTGGACATTGGTCAGTCAGTGTTGTGCTAATACTAATGCTACAACTACTACTACTACTACTACTTCTACTACTACTACTACTACTACTACTTCTACTACTTCTACTACTACTACTACTACTACTACTACTACTACTACTACTACTACTACTACTACTACTACTACTACTACTACTACTACTACTACTACTACTACTACTACTACTACTACTGCTGCTGCTACTACTACTACTACTAATTCTTCTACACATCATCTAACTAATAACAACAGCAACAATAGCAACATCAACCTCACCACCACAACAACACCACCATTACAACACCACCATTACAACACCACCATTACAACACCACCATTACAACACTACCATTACAACACCACCATTACAACACCACCATTACAACACCACCATTACAACACCACCATTACAACACCACCATTACAACACCACCATTACAACACCACCATTACAACACCACCATTACAACACCACCATTACAACACCACCATTACAACACCTCCATTACAACACCACCATTACAACACCACCATTGCAACACCACCATTACAACACCACCATTACAACAACCCCACAACAACACTACAACAAATCCATCACCATGACAACAAAGCCATCACCATGACAACAAAGCCATCACTATGACAACAAAGCCATCACTATGACAACAGCACTCAAGAAGGCGAAGCACAAGGTGGCAGAGGGCATCAGTTCCAACGCTGCTGACCACCTGGGCATCAGTCGAGCCATCCTCTGCAATGGTACGTGCCTGTGTGTCTTCCTTGCCTTCCTTTCCTTCCGTTCCTTCTTTTCCTTCCTTCCTTCCTTCCTTCCTTCCTTCCTTCCTTCCTTCCTCCCTTCCTTCCTTCCTTCCTTCCTTCTTTCCTTTCCTTTCCTTTCCTTTCCTTTCCTTCCTTCCTTCCTTCCTTCCTTCTTTCCTTCCTTCCTTCCTTCCTTCCTTCCTTCCTTCTTTCTTTTCCTTCCTTCCTTCCTTCCTTCCTTCCTTCCTTCCTTCCTTCCTTCCTTTCTTCCTTCCTTCCTTCCTTCCTTCCTTCCTTCCTTCCTTCCTTCTTTCCTCCCTTCCTTCCTTCCTTCCTTCCTTCTTTCCTTTCCTTCCTTTTCTTTCTTTCCTTCCTTTTCTTCCTTTCCTTACTTTCCTTCCTTCTTCCTTAAAAAAACAAATACGAATATTCTAAAAGAGGTTATAGTTATGAAAGTGGATGGCGGGCATGTTGAAGTGGTTGTTTGGTTGTATTTGTAAGTGTGCTTGGAGCGTGCACACACGGAGACAGCACAACAGACTCGATGGTGCCGAAGCTGCAGGAGCTGGAGAGGAAGGTCGCCAGCTACCAGCAGCTGAGACTCGCCACGAAGCGCTACATCAAGTCGATGGAACTCGTCGCTGCCTCCTACAGGGGTGCGTCTGCCCATCCTTCAAAATACTTACTTTCCAGCCTTCTCATGCAATGTTCTTCTCTTCTCCAGAGTTCGGAGACTCGTTCGCAGAGATTGGAGTGAAGGACCCTCAAGCCAGAGCCAGCGAAGTCTTCAGCCGGTGCCTCGTGCTGTTCCATCTTGGCTTTCATCATCATCATCATCATCATCATCATTATTCTTCTATTTCTCTTCCTCTTCATTATCATTATTCTTATGATCATCATCATCATCATCATCAACTTCCTCTCCCCTTCCCTGAAGGTTTGGTGAGTCACACAGACAGTTTGAGAGGAATGTCTCCAAGGCTGTGGCTGTTTTGAAACCGGTAAGTCATCATCATCATCATCATCGTCATCATCACCATCATCTGCATCATCATCACCACCTGACAGATGGTGAGTGACTTGAGCACCTTCCTGAACAAGGCGGTTCCCGACATGAAGCTCACCATCAACAAGTACCTGGATGCCAAGTTCGAGTACCTGGTCAGTTGCTGGTACTGCAGTGGTAGTGCAGTGGTACTGCAGTGGTAGTGCAGTGGTGGTGCAGTGGTGCAGTGGTAGTGCAGTGGTGGTGCAGTGGTGCAGTGGTAGTGCAGTGGTGGTGCAGTGGTGCAGTGGTAGTGCAGTGGTACAGTGGTGGTGCAGTGGTACAGTGGTAGTGCAGTGGTACAGTGGTAGTGCAGTGGTACAGTGGTAGTGCAGTGGTACAGTGGTAGTGCAGTGGTACAGTGGTAGTGCAGTGGTGGTGCAGTGGTACAGTGGTAGTGCAGTGGTACAGTGGTAGTGCAGTGGTACAGTGGTAGTGCAGTGGTACAGTGGTAGTGCAGTGGTACAGTGGTAGTGCAGTGGTGCAGTGGTGGTGCAGTGGTACAGTGGTAGTGCAGTGGTACAGTGGTAGTGCAGTGGTACAGTGGTAGTGCAGTGGTACAGTGGTAGTGCAGTGGTGGTGCAGTGGTACAGTGGTAGTTCAGTGGTACAGTGGTGGTGCAGTGGTGCAGTGGTGTCAGGGTGGTGTGAGGGTGGTGCAGTGGTGCTGTTGAAACTGAATGGTGGTAGTGGCGCGTTAGTGTAATGGTTGTGCAATGCTGGCATGCTCAAAGAAGAAGACCGCCTTTGGCAGTCGTTCTGCCTGAAGGTGAAGGAGTTGGACGACGAGGAGTACTCCTACCGGGCCCTCAACGAGTACCTCTACAGAGTCGAGACTGGAAACTATGAATACAGGTCGCCAAACTCCCACCCCATCCCACATCATCATCATCACCATCATCATCACCACCACCACAATCATCACCATCACCATCACCACAATCATCACCACCACCACAATCATCACCATCACTACCACCACAATCATCATCACCACCACCACCACAGACTGATTCTGAGGTGCAGACAGGAGGCGAAGGCGACCTTCTCGCGGATGAGAACTGATGTGCTGCAGAAGCTCTCCCTCCTCGAGAGCAAGCATGGTGCCTTTGCTTCCTTCTTTCCTTCCTTCTTTCCTTTCTTTTGTCCTTCCTGCTGCTGCTGCTGTTGCTGATACGTCATCATCACTAGCACCCTCACATCATCATCACTATTATCTCCCTATTATAATAATTAATATAATCATCCGCATCATCATCATCTCCATCAATATCACTATCATGAATATCACTATCATCACCATCAGTACAAGGCCGCATTTTTCAGCTGCAGAGGATGCTTTGTTGCTTGGCCAGCATGCACGATCTTAACAAGCAGGTTGCCATCATCATCATTATCACCACTACCCTAATCATCATCATCATCATCTCCACGACCATTATCATCATCTCCACCACCACCACCTTCATCACCATCATCCCCACCATCACCACCACCACCATCACCATCATCATCATCATCTCCATGACCATTATCATCACCACCACCACCATCACCACCACCATCATCATCTCCACGACCATTATCATCACCACCACCATCATCCCCACCACCATCATCATCATCATCTCCACGACCATTATCATCACCACCACCACCATCACCACCATCATCATCATCATCATCATCACGACGATGCAGACGATGGCAGGCAACATCATGTTCCCCATCGAGTTGGACACCCTGAAGGGGGTCTTCTTGTACAACGCATCAGGCCAGCTGAATGAGAGGCATGAGGAGGAGGGAGAGGAGGAGGGAGAGAGGGAGGAGGAGAGGGAGGGAGAGAGGGAGGGAGAGAGGGAGGGAGAAGGGGAGAAGGAGGGAGCGGCTAGTGTCAATGGTGGTGGTGGAGATTGTAAAAGCGATGGTTACGAAGATGTTAATCTTGACGATGATGATGATGATAAAAATCAAACTGGAGATGAAGTAATAGGAAATGCCTGGGTTGATGTTGGTAGTGATGATGAAGACAGCAGTAGTTCTGATGATGGTAGTGACAAAAGTGGAAGTGGAGATGATGAACGTACTAGTGATGATGATCATAGTCTCAACAAAAGGTGTGATGATGATGATGATATCAATAGTGGTGAGGATGATGATGGTACAAAATCTATTGATGTGAAAGCTATCTTCAACGAGATAGACAACCCTGAACTGATGAAGAGTTCAACTGAACGAATGAACAGTCCGCATGAAGGGGTAAACAGTCCGCGTAGAGGGATGAGCAGTCCGCGTGGAGGGATGAACAGTCCGCGTGGAGGGATGAACAGTCCGCGTGGAGGGATGAACAGTCCACGTGGAGGGACG
>OX030963.1:401641-406641 GCA_943735955.1 Piscicola geometra
GGTGATGATGGTGATGGTAGTGATGATGATGATAAAATGGACACAATAAACAAACAAAAGGTAGAGGAACCTTGAGTCTTGTTCTTGGCAGAGACCACCTTGGCCCCTCCTTCCTTCAGCAGCTTCCTGCCCCCTCTCAGCATGTCCTCCCGCTTCAGAAGAAGCACGCAAAATAAAAATAATATAAATAAATAATAATAATAATAAATTAGCCAAAATTCAAACAAAAATAAAAGATTAAGAATCGAAAGGGAGAAGCTTGCAGACATCGAAAATTTTGTTGGCGTAGACTGCGATGGCCTTCGGGTCGGTGTGCTGGTGCAGGCAGAGGAGTCTCAGTTGGAGCGTCTTGACGGGGATGAGATCCTCGATGCCCGCCAGAGTCTGCCTGCAGCATCGGAGACTCGCCTCCAAACACCGCTGCTCTTCAGTTCCCTCTGTGTGTGGTGTCGTGTGTGGTGTCGTGTGTGGAGTGGTTGTTGTGTGGAGTGGTGTGTGGAGTGGTTGTTGTGTGGAGTGGTTGTTGTGTGGTTGTTGTGTGGTGTGGTTGTTGTGTGGAGTGGTTGTTGTGTGGAGTGGTTGTTGTGTGGTTGTTGTGTGGTGTGGTTGTTGTGTGGTGTGGTTGTTGTGTGGAGTGGTTGTTGTGTGGTGTGGTTGTTGTGTGGTGTGGTTGTTGTGTGGAGTGGTTGTTGTGTGGAGTGGTTGTTGTGTGGTGTGGTTGTTGTGTGGAGTGGTTGTTGTGTGGAGTGGTTGTTGTGTGGTGTGGTTGTTGTGTGGAGTGGTTGTTGTGTGGTGTGGTTGTTGTGTGGAGTGGTTGTTGTGTGGTGTGGTTGTTGTGTGGTGTGGTTGTGTGGAATAATGTATGAAGTGGTTGTTGTGTGGTTGTTGTGTGTGGGGTGGTGTATAAAGTGGTTGTTGTGTGGTTGTTGTGTGTGGGGTGGTGTATGAAGTGGTTAATGTGTGGTGTGGTTGTGTAGAGTCTTTTAGTGTGGTTCAATCAATCAATCACTAATTATTTGTCTAGCGCCCTTTACGAAGCGAAAAAAAGCGTAATTGAGGTTTTATTTGGTAGTGATATGCTGAAGTGTGGTATGGTTTGGTGATGATATGCTGAAGTGTGGTGTGGTCTGGTGATGATATGCTATGTAGCATTCGGTTGAGAGAGGCAGTAGTGATGCATGTCTCCTGCGCATCCCAAATCCCTCCTAACCAGGAGTGGAGAGGAGGATGGAGTGGATGAGGATGGGGTACTTGGTGGGTCGCTGCGTCACCAGCAGGATGCACTCAGGCACCTTGAGACGTCTGCACTGTACATTCGAAGTGCACTTCTGCAAGGAGAGAGTGCTGCATGATTGTATTTACTCGTAGACTTTGTATAGTATATTTTCTTAATTGTTTTTTTCGTATGATCTAAATTGTCTTTTATGTGAGTAAGAAGGTAGATGGGTGAGTATGTAGGAAGGTGGGGTGTCATTGTTGCCTTGATGAAGCGGTGCGCAGCCAGATCCTTCTTGAGAACTTCCTTGTACGTCTGCAGCGCCAGCAAGTGTCGACTGCAGAAGCTGCTGTAGATGTGTCGCATGCGGTGGCTGTTGTTGCCCTGGAACTGAGAGAGGGTGAATGGATGGGTGGATGGATGGATGGATGGATGGATGGATGGATGGATGGATGGATGGATGGATGGATGGATGGATGGATGGATGGATGGATGGATGGATGGATAGATGGATGGATGGATGGATGGATGGATGGATGGATGAATGGATGGATGGATAGATGGATGGATGGATGGATGGATGGATGGATGGATGGATGGATGGATGGATGGATGGATGGATGGATGGATGGATGGACGAATGAATGGCTGAGTAACGAACAAAAACGAACCATGAGACGCAGCGTGGGTCCAACATCTTTCACACTCAAGTTCTCAGCTTCTGCTCGTCTCCGATCCTCTCCCTCATCCTCCTTCCCGCCTTCATCGTTACCACCACTAGCACCATCGAAGTAATAGTCGTCATCATCACTACACACTTCACCATCTCTTCCACCACAGTCTCTCTCACCACTATCTTCCCCATCAGCATCATCTCTCCGATCAGCATCATAACCATTGCCACCATCCATCCTCCTCCTCCTCCTCCTCAACTCCTTGAGGGAGCACAGGAAATGCCGATGCAATGCAAGCAGGTCATCGAGGCAGGGAAAGATGCGGTCTATAATGACGTCATCCACACCCGCCTCCTCCCTCAGTCCCTTCGAAAACACCTGGCGAGTGTTTGGAAACATTTGGAATATGCATCAATGCATTGCATCATAAGTCCAAAATGTTTGTTTGTAGAAACCTTCTTCATGATGAGCAGTGTTCTATAGAGGTTCTTCTCTGTCTGGATTAGTTCTGTGACGTGTGTTGTGTGTGTTGTGGTGGTGTGTGTTGTGTGTGTTGTGTGATGTGTGTGTTGTGGTGGTGTGTGTTGTGTGTGTTGTGTGTTGTGTGTGTTGTGGTGGTGTGTGTTGTGTGTGTTGTGTGTGTTGTGTGTTGTGTGTGTTGTGGTGGTGTGTGTTGTAGTGGTGTGTGTTGTGTGTGTTGTGGTGGTGTGTGGTGGAGTCTCCTTTTGATATTTTTGCACTTCTCCTAATTCTTTTCTTT
This sequence comes from Piscicola geometra, assembly GCA_943735955.1. Taxonomy (NCBI): domain Eukaryota; kingdom Metazoa; phylum Annelida; class Clitellata; order Hirudinida; family Piscicolidae; genus Piscicola; species Piscicola geometra. Next base: position 404,292 of record OX030963.1, read on the forward strand.
TTCTTTAATCCATCTTCTCAACAACCCTCCCAACAACCCTTCCAACAACCCTTCATCCACCCTTCCATCCATCCCTCCATCAAACCTTCCATCCACCCTTCCATCCACTCTTCCATACACTCTTCCATCCACTCTTCCATCCACCCTTCCATCCACCTTCCCATCCACCCTCCCATCCACCCTCCCATCCACCCTTCCATCCACCCTCCCATCCACCCTTCCATCCACCCTCCCATCCACCCTTCTATCCACTTTTCCATCCACCCTTTTATCCACTCTCCCATCCACCCTTTTATCCACCCTCCCATCCACCCTCCCATCCACCCTCCCATCCACCCTTCTATCCACCCTCCCATCCACCCTCCCATCCACCCTTCCATCCACCCTTCCATCCACCCTTCCATCCACCCTCCCATCCACCCTTCCATCCACCCTCCCATCCACCCTTCCATCCACCCTCCCACCCACCCTCCCATCCACCCTCCCATCCACCCTCCCATCCACCCTCCCATCCACCTTCTCATCCACTCTTCCATCCACTGTTCCATCCACCCTTCCCTCCAACCTACCCCACACGTGGTTCTGTTGTTTGATCTCTGATGGAAGCATGTCTTCTCTGCGGTCCGCCTCGCCACTGCACGTGACCCCGTCGAGGTGGTTGTGAGGCTGGGTCAGTGTTGGAGTGGTCGGTAGTGGTGGTGGTGGTGGTGGTGCTTGCATGGGAGTGTGTAAGAGAGGGTGGATGAAGGATGCGTCAGAGGGATGAATTGGGAGATGAGAAGGTTCTAGGTGGGTGGAAGGGTGGATGGAAGGGTGGGTGGAGGAGTGAAGAGAAGGATGAGGGGAAGGGTGGATGGAAGAGTGGAGAGAAGGATGAGGGGGAGGGTGGATGGAAGGGTGGATGGAAGGGTGGATGGAAGGGTGGGTGGAGGAGTGGAGACAAGGATGAGAGGAAGGGTGGATGAAAGGGTGGATTGAAGAGTGGAGGTCAGGGTGGGTGGAGCGGAAGAGAGGTTCAAGATCTCTTAAAACGGGAGACTGCTGGTAGAATGTTGCGTTGTGCGCTAAGACTATGTCTACTGAAAGAGGTGCTGTATTGTATAGTTGTTGTGGTTGTTGTTGGGGTAGTTGCTGGTGTAGTTGCTGGTGTTGTTGCTGGTGTTTCTTTTGTTTTTGCTGTTGTTTGTAAGTCTTTTGTTGTTTTTGTGGCGTGTCCTGTAGGGACGTGTTGTTGAAAAACGTCAAGTCGTGTTGTTGTTCCAGTTGGTTGGCAAAGGCTGGCAGGTGAGGCAGCAGTGGCAGTGGTGGTGCTTGCTGGCTTGCGTAGGGGGCCACAGACGGTCTCCTGGCTGCCAGGGTCTTGAAAAAGTTGTCGTTGTCGTCACCAACTTCCCTGGTGATGATTTTATTTAGATTAGGGTTGCTGTTGCTGTTGATGTTGTGGCTGTTTTTGTTGGTTTTGTTTTTTGTGCTTTTGTTGTTGTTGTTGTTGTTGGTGAGGAAAGGTTTGGAGTGTGTTGTGGGTGACGCTGTCACGTCCTTGGAGCCTCGTCTCTTGCTGCATGAGAACATTGAAGATGGTGGTGATGATGATAGTGGTGGTGGTCATAATAATGATTGTGATGATGACGATGGTGATGATGATGATGAAGAATGTGATGATGATGATGATGATGCATATGATGGTGAAGGTGATGGTGATGATGATGATGGAATCATGAAAGAACTCACTCTAGACCCAGCTTCATCGCAAAGTTTTTCCACTTTTTGTTGCTGGCAGTGGTGAGTGCTGGTGATGATGATGGTAGTGGTGATAATGATGATGATGGTAGTGGTGGTGATGATGGTGAAGACGGTGATGATGATGATGATGCAGAGTAGAAGAATGAAGTGAGTTTAACAGGATCATCATCAGCACGAGCGTGGTAAATGTGTGACAGGGAGGGTCGATGGCTGTGGAAGGTGACCAGAGAGACGTTTTCATGGAGACTGCTGTCCTGCTGCTTCTTCTGTTGCTTGCCTGCTTGTTGATGCTTGCCTGTTTGTTGATGTTTTGATACGTTTTCTAGTTGTGGTAGTTGTCGTTGTGTTTGTTGTTGTTGATGTGGTAGTTGTGGCTGTTGTTGTTGTGTTTGTTGTTTTATTTGATTTGGTTGTGGTGGTTGATGTTTCAAAGGTTTTTGTTGTTGGATTTGTTGCAGCTGTTGTTTTGAAAACTGGTGATGTAGTTGTAGTTTTTGAAGTTGTTGTTTTTTCAGTTGTTGTTGTTGGATGGTTGGACTGGTGTTCGAGAGAGATCTCCTGAGTCTGATTCTTCAAGTAATTGTCAGTTTTTATCATCTTTCCCATC
>OX030963.1:411641-509141 GCA_943735955.1 Piscicola geometra
ACAAACAAGATGGAGGCAGGTTGGCACGAACAAGATGGAGGCAGGTTGGCACAAACAAGATGAAGCCAGGTTGGCACAAACAAGATGGAGGCAGGTTGGCACAAACAAGATGGAGGCAGGTTGGCACAAACAAGATGAAGCCAGGTTGGCACAAACAAGATGGAGGCAGGTTGGCACAAACAAGATGAAGCCAGGTTGGCACAAACAAGATGGAGGCAGGTTGGCACAAACAAGATGGAGGCAGGTTGGCACGAACAAGATGGAGGCAGGTTGGCACGAACAAGATGGAGGCAGGTTGGCACAAACAAGATGGAGGCAGGTTGGCACAAACAAGATGGAGGCAGGTTGGCACAAACAAGATGGAGGCAGGTTGGCACAAACAAGATGGAGGCAGGTTGGCACGAACAAGATGGAGGCAGGTTGGCACAAACAAGATGGAGGCAGGTTGGCACAAACAAGATGGAGGCAGGTTGGCACAAACAAGATGGAGGCAGGTTGGCACAAACAAGATGGAGGCAGGTTGGCACAAACAAGATGGAGGCAGTTTGGCACAAACAAGATGGAGGCAGGTTGGCACAAACAAGATGGAGGCAGGTTGGCACAAACAAGATGGAGGCAGGTTGGCACAAACAAGATGGAGGCAGGTTGGCACAAACAAGATGAAGGCAGGTTGGCACAAACAAGATGGAGGCAGGTTGGCACAAACAAGATGGAGGCAGTTTGGCACAAACAAGATGGAGGCAGGTTGGCACAAACAAGATGGAGGCAGGTTGGCACAAACAAGATGGAGGCAGGTTGGCACAAACAAGATGGAGGCAGTTTGGCACAAACAAGATGGAGGCAGGTTGGCACAAACAAGATGGAGGCAGGTTGGCACAAACAAGATGGAGGCAGTTTGGCACAAACAAGATGGAGGCAGGTTGGCACAAACAAGATGGAGGCAGGTTGGCACAAACAAGATGGAGGCAGTTTGGCACAAACAAGATGGAGGCAGGTTGGCACAAACAAGATGGAGGCAGGTTGGCACAAACAAGATGGAGGCAGGTTGGCACAAACAAGATGGAGGCAGGTTGGCACAAACAAGATGGAGGCAGGTTGGCACGAACAAGATGGAGGCAGGTTGGCACAAACAAGATGGAGGCAGTTTGGCACAAACAAGATGGAGGCAGGTTGGCACAAACAAGATGGAGGCAGTTTGGCACAAACAAGATGGAGGCAGGTTGGCACAAACAAGATGGAGGCAGGTTGGCACAAACAAGATGGAGGCAGGTTGGCACAAACAAGATGGAGGCAGGTTGGCACAAACAAGATGGAGGCAGGTTGGCACAAACAAGATGAAGGCAGGTTGGCACAAACAAGATGGAGGCAGGTTGGCACAAACAAGATGGAGGCAGGTTGGCACAAACAAGATGGAGGCAGGTTGGCACAAACAAGATGGAGGCAGGTTGGCACAAACAAGATGAAGGCAGGTTGGCACAAACAAGATGGAGGCAGGTTGGCACAAACAAGATGGAGGCAGGTTGGCACAAACAAGATGGAGGCAGGTTGGCACAAACAAGATGGAGGCAGGTTGGCACAAACAAGATGGAGGCAGGTTGGCACAAACAAGATGAAGGCAGGTTGGCACAAACAAGATGGAGGCAGGTTGGCACAAACAAGATGGAGGCAGGTTGGCACAAACAAGATGGAGGCAGGTTGGCCCAAACAAGATGGAAGCAGGTTGGCACAAACAAGATGAAGGCAGGTTGGCACAAACAAGATGAAGGCAGGTTGGCACAAACAAGATGGAGGCAGTTTGGCACAAACAAGATGGAGGCAGGTTGGCACAAACAAGATGGAGGCAGGTTGGCACAAACAAGATGGAGGCAGGTTGGCACAAACAAGATGGAGGCAGGTTGGCACAAACAAGATGGAGGCAGGTTGGCACAAACAAGATGGAGGCAGGTTGGCACAAACAAGATGGAGGCAGGTTGGCACAAACAAGATGGAGGCAGGTTGGCACAAACAAGATGGAGGCAGGTTGGCACAAACAAGATGGAGGCAGGTTGGCACAAACAAGATGGAGGCAGGTTGGCACAAACAAGATGGAGGCAGGTTGGCACAAACAAGATGGAGGCAGGTTGGCACAAACAAGATGGAGGCAGGTTGGCACAAACAAGATGGAGGCAGGTTGGCCCAAACAAGATGGAAGCAGGTTGGCACAAACAAGATGAAGGCAGGTTGGCACAAACAAGATGAAGGCAGGTTGGCACAAACAAGATGAAGGCAGGTTGGCACAAACAAGATGGAGGCAGGTTAGCACGAACAAGATGGAGGCAGTTTGGCACAAACAAGATGGAGGCAGGTTGGCACAAACAAGATGGAGGCAGGTTGGCACAAACAAGATGGAGGCAGGTTGGCACAAACAAGATGGAGGCAGGTTGGCACAAACAAGATGGAGGCAGGTTGGCACAAACAAGATGGAGGCAGGTTGGCACAAACAAGATGGAGGCAGTTTGGCACAAACAAGATGGAGGCAGTTTGGCACAAACAAGATGGAGGCAGGTTGGCACAAACAAGATGGAGGCAGGTTGGCACAAACAAGATGAAGGCAGGTTGGCACAAACAAGATGGAGGCAGGTTGGCACAAACAAGATGGAGGCAGGTTGGCACAAACAAGATGGAGGCAGGTTGGCACGAACAAGATGGAGGCAGGTTGGCACAAACAAGATGGAGGCAGTTTGGCACAAACAAGATGGAGGCAGGTTGGCACAAACAAGATGAAGGCAGGTTGGCACAAACAAGATGGAGGCAGGTTGGCACGAACAAGATGGAGGCAGGTTGGCACAAACAAGATGGAAGCAGGTTGGCACAAACAAGATGGAGGCAGGTTGGCACGAACAAGATGGAGGCAGGTTGGCACAAACAAAATGGAGGCAGGTTGGCACAAACAAGATGGAGGCAGGTTGGCACAAACAAGATGGAGGCAGGTTGGCACAAACAAGATGGAGGCAGGTTGGCACAAACAAGATGGAGGCAGGTTGGCACAAACAAGATGGTGGCAGGTTGGCACAAACAAGATGTTCATAGCAACTTAAAGCCCTTCCATCTTGATTTACTGCTTCATCGTGTGTTTGCATGCCTTCGCTTCAGTATTACACATCTTTGTCTGTTTTAGCATGCTTGTTTGTTTGCTCGCATGTTTGTACGCCTTTTCTTGCTTTGTTTGTTTGTTTTTTCGCATCTTTATTGTTTCTGAGACGGCAGAAGCAGTAGCAATTTATGGCTTAATTAAGGAGTTTTACAAACGCACAAGCGAACAAGAGAAATGATTGCGAACATTAGCAATGCATTCCAATACACTTAAATACACTTAAACACCACACCACACCAACCACACAACACCACACAACACAACACAAAACCACACAACACCGCACAACACCACACCACACCACACAACACAACACCACACAACACCACACCACACAACACAACACCACACAACACAACACCACACAACACAACACCACACAACACAACACCACACAACACCACACCACACCACACAACACAACACCACACAACACCACACAACACCACACCACACAACACAACACCACACAACACCACACAACACCACACAACACAACACCACACAACACAACACCACACAACACCACACAACACAACACAACACCACACTACACCATACAACACAACACAACACCACACCACACAACACAACACCACACCACACCATAGAATAAACGACAATCCAAGAAGGAAACAATGCAAAGAGTTTTGGGAACACCAATGGATGACTCACCTGGTATTTCAATCTCTTTGCTTAGTTTAGAAGTAGTTGTTGCAGTTGGGAAGGGATGCCTCATCTTCAATTTGTTAGCAGTTATTGAGTGGTGTTGTTGTAGGTTGTTGAGGAAGAGAGAAATGTTGAGATGAAGAGAGATGTTGAGGAAGAAAGAGATGTTGAGAAAGAAAGAGATGTTGAGAAAGAGAAGAGATTCAACACTCCACCAGAACCCTTTCAACTATTCCAGGCGCCTTCAACTCTCCCTTATATACTCAGGCTTCACTGCATGCATGCACACACTTTTTGGACGTGCATGCATGCATCTCTCATGTCGGTGTGAGCTTTCATGTCTTATTCCTCCACATAAGGACCTAATACTGACATCATCCCTCCTTCGTGACGTATGTACTTTCAGTTGTGACGTCAGAGTTCAAAAAGTTTTAAAAGTGTGTTTGTGAGTGTGCATGTGGAATCATCTCCACAGCTTCCCATGACTCATTATTGCTCCATCACAGCCACTGATGTGTGTGTGTATGCCTGTTAGTGTGTCTATGTGTGTTTGTTTGTGCGTGTATGTGTGAACTCTTGGTGCCTATGTTTATTCAGATCACTTAGTTCTTGTGCGCATGTCTGGTCGAGGAGGACTTTCGAATCCTTGAAGGCAGATTTGACTTTAGCAGCTACCGAAGCATCTCATTGCAGACTCATCTACGCCATCTCACGAGTGTTTTATAATTAATTAAACAGTGCTCCTGATGACGATTCTGTGAGGACTCGATCAATGGAGAGACAGATTCCTGGAGAAGTCGTCTGCATAAAGCACGCTGCATGAAAGTGGCAAGAAGTACTCAAGTTTATAAAGGAGTTGCATTCAGCTCTCATCAGTATATAGGGCAAAGTCTCAGCTGTGCGCTCGTATAACACTCACAACCACTCACGCACACTCAAATGTGTACATATATATGTACGTGTGTGTGTGTGTTCATGTGTGTGTTTGTGTGTTGGAAGTTTTAGAAGCATGCCGGTTCTGTTTGAATTTACTTTTTCAAAAAGTTTGTCTCCATTAAATCGATGCACGTGTGCCCGTGTGCGTGAGGAGGCCTAGGGATGTGAGAGGAGGCGTGTATGACAGAGCAGTATAGAGTGACTTGAGCGTCAAAGAAAGACACCACGTGATCGATCGTTAGTGAGAAGTGCAAGGACTGCCTTACGTAAGAGCCTGTCCTACATATGCCAGAGACGTGACTTCGCTGTAAACAACTTTCTCTTTTTAGTTTCTTTGGAGATATGCTTGACAGTTCCGATGGTTTGAACAACAGCAACAACATCAGCATTAGCAGCAACGAAAACAAATACAAAGACAACATCAACAACAACAGCAACAACAACAGCAACAACAGCAGCAACAACATCAACAACAACAGCAACAACAGCAGCAACACCCACCATGCCAAGACACGAACACCTTCAAAGACACTCACACACAGAGACAAAGAGCAGGACAGAGCCCCTTCCAGAGTGACAGTCAAACAAACCCTCCAATCGACCCTCCTCACCACTCCTCTCATCATCACCTTGTGGTGGGCAGTGTGGAGTGCCACAGACGCCCTCACCCCTCCGAGTCCACCCCTGGTCAGGACATGGAGCACCTATGCATTAGGCCACGCCCTCTTCCTCTTCATCATCTTCCTGCCCCAGAAACTCTGGTTGCGATCTGAGGAGGGAGTGGTGGTGGTAGTGGAAAAGTGGTGGGGAAAGGAAGGGAGGGTGGTGGTGGCTGGAGGCGTGAGACAGGCCATCAGGCTGATCTACAGCGTGGTGACGGTGGTGGCGGTGGTGTGGCAGTGGGTGGGTTGCTGGGGCGTGCAGGACTGGCTGTTTGGTCAAGTGGTGCATCAGGAGAGGGTGCTGGGGCCGGAGCAGTGGAGGGAGAAGGGGTGGCTGGTGAGTGCTGAAGACGCCCATCTGTGGACCAACCTTCTGATTGGTGGGTGGTGGTGGTGGAGGGTGGGTGGTGAGAGGGTAGTGATGGAGGGAGGTGGCGGGTGGGTGATGAGAGGGTAGTGGTGGCGGGGGGTGATGGAAGGGGGTGAGAGGGTAGTGATGGAGGGGGGTGATGGAGGGGGGTGAGAGGGTAGTGGTGGAGGGTAGTGGTGGCGGGGGGTGAGAGGGTAGTGATGGAGGGGGGTGATGGAGGGGGGTGAGAGGGTAGTGATGGAGGGGGGTGAGAGGGTAGTGATGGAGGGGGGTGATGGAGGGGGGTGAGAGGGTAGTGATGGAGGGGGGTGATGGAGGGGGGTGAGAGGGTAGTGGTGGCGGGGGGTGATGGAGGGGGGTGAGAGGGTAGTGGTGGCGGGGGGTGGTGAAGTGTGGATATAATCACTTTTTCACTCAAAGATAATCATCATCATCTCCTTTCTCGAATACTTTCACCATCACTTCCTCCTCCAAAGACCATCACCTTCATCATCACCATCACCACCATCATCACCATCACCACCATCACCACCATCACCACCATCACCACCATCACCACCATCACCACCATCACCACCATCACCACCATCACCACCATCATCACCATCACCACCATCATCACCATCACCACCCCTTGCACCAGCCTCCTCCTTGAGCCTCTTCTTCCGCTTCAGCTGCAACCTGGCCTCAGACGTAGCAGTGGCAGAGAGGGACTTGCCAGGCGAAAGCTTCTTCGCCTCTGACACCAGGTTCAAGACCCAGGTGCAGTTTGTTCTTCGTCAGATGTTCGTGCAGTTGTTCTTCGTTCCTTCACTGACCCTCTTCATTCAACCAACCACATTCCACTATCGAACCAATGACAGCCCTCCTTCTGCATGAACCACCTGTACGACGGCCTTTTCAGTCATATTTTCCTGAGTGAGTGTACACTGCAAGCATCCAACCAGACAAACATCCAACCAGACAAACATCCAACCAGACAAACATCCAACCAGACAAACATCCAACCAGACAAACATCCAACCAGACAAACATCCAACCAGACAAACATCCGACCATACAAAAATCCAACCAGACAAACATCCAACCAGACAAACATCCAACCAGACAAACATCCAAACATACAAACATCCAACCAGACAAATATCCAACCAGACAAACATCCGACTATACAAACATCCAACCAGACAAACATCCGACCATACAAAAATCCACCCAGACAAACATCCAACCAGACAAACATCCAACCAGACAAACATCCAACCATACAAACATCCAACCAGACAAATATCCAACCAGACAAACATCCAACCAGACAAACATCCAACCAGACAAACATCCAACCAGACAAACATCCAACCATACAAAAATCCAACCAGACAAACATCCAACCAGACAAACATCCAACCATACAAACATCCAACCAGACAAATATCCAACCAGACAAACATCCAACCAGACAAACATCCAACCATACAAAAATCCAACCAGACAAACATCCAACCAGACAAATATCCAACCAGACAAACATCCAACCAGACAAACATCCAACCAGACAAATATCCAACCAGACAAATATCCAACCAGACAAACATCCAACCAGACAAACATCCAACCAGACAAAAATCCAACCAGACAAACATCCAACCAGACAAATATCCAACCAGACAAACATCCAACCAGACAAACATCCAACCAGATAAACATCCAACCAGACAAACATCCAACCAGACAAACATCCAAACAGAAAAACATCCAACCAGACAAATTTTACTACTCAACTACCCATAAACCTCCATCTCCTCCTCCATCCCCTCCTCCCTCTCACCACCACACACAGGCTCTCTCGTCGTGTACTACTGGCGGGCATTGTGGATGCTGTATGACTACTACTTGTACCCGCAAGATGAGTTGGTCTCAGCGTTGATGGGAGTGGCTGTGGCGCTGGTGCTGGTCACTGTGGTAGGCAGCTGGAGGTGGTGGGAGGAGAGGAAGAGGAGGAAGAGGAAAGGAAGGATCGGGGGACAAACAGTGGACTCGTGTGTGCTGGATGATGGAGGGATGAGCGAGTGCAGTGCAGTGGCGGCAGATGGAACAAGGGGGAGAGACTTTGAGGAAAGGGACTTCGAGATGGTGACGTTGGAGGCTGCAGTGGAAGAGACTTCGATGACGTTGCAGAGGTGGAGCGTGCAGGAGGCGAGAGGAACATTCGCTTGTGGTGTCCCCATGCTGCTGGGGGATGCAGTGGTGGTGGAGGGAGAGGATGAGGGAGAGGATGAGGGAGAGGATGAGGGAGAGGATGAGGGAGAGGATGAGGGAGAGGATGAGGGAGAGGATGAGGGAGAGGATGAGGGAGAGGATGAGGGAGAGGATGAGGGAGAGGATGAGGGAGAGGATGAAAGAGAGGATGAGGGAGATGAGGGAGGAGAGAAGCAGAAGTCCTGTCTCGAAAGGTACTACAGCTTGAGTGCACTCTTGTTTATTTGATCCTAAATCTTCGATCAATCGAATCCCGCCAGATGGTTCAGGCACGTGGTGTCTTGCTTCGTCACGAACCTGACCACCATCCTCCTGTGGAGGTCCCTCTGGATCCTCCTCACCCTCTTCTTCCAACACGTTCTCTCCCCTGATTGGCTCCTCACTGCCCACTTGCTCACCGCTGTTTTTAGCTTCTCTATTCTATTTATAACACAGTTTACGCAGTTTTCGGCTCGCACTACCTTCTCATTGGACGGAGAGCCTGGTTGCCCTGGTGATGAGAAGGCTCACACCCAATCAGGCATCACCTGACGTCCAACCACTTCCTTCTACCCACTTGTTATTGTTATGGATTCTGAGGTTGTTGTTGTTGTTGTTAATGTTGTGATGTTGTTGTTGTTAATGTTGTGATGTTGTTGTTGTCAATGTTGTTGTTGTTTTTGGTGTCAATGTTGACGGTGTTGTCAGTGTTGTCAATGTAAATTTTATAGTTGATAATGATGTTGTTATCGTTGAAAAGAATGTTGTTGTCGTTGATAATGATGATACTTGCTAATGATAATGATTCTTTGTTAGTGATGATGTTTCTTTCCTAGTGGATAGTTTCACTGGCGTCTTTGGAAGGGCCTTCGACTTCATAAATGACGTCTAAATCGCTTGACAAAAATTGTGGACGCAAGAAAACTTTAAGATTTTTTCATTGAGCAATTAAGACTTTTTGGTTCTATTATTTATTCAAATATTTTATTTTTTAAAAATAAATTATACTCTACATGCTTTGTATTATAAATTATATTATTGCTCAAATATATGTGGTATTTTATCTTTGAATAAAACTTTATTGCTTTCCTAGGTAAATAAAAGTTAAAATTTGAAAATAAAACTAATTCACATTACTAGGAACTAAAGGAAACTTTAAAGGTTGCAATGTTGTTCCTAGTGGGCTTGGGCCTGGGCGACGCAGACGACATCACAGTGAAGGGACTGAAGTGCGTCCAGGAGTCTGACAAAGTCTACTTGGAAAGCTACACCTCCATCTTGAGTGTGGGAGTGGAAGAGTTGGTGGGTGGAAGGAACTAATGGGAAGATCACTTTTACTTCTTTTAATTATTATATATAATATATTATATGGTTTTTAAATAAAAATGTGGATCAATTTACACTCAAATGTCTATATTTGTTCACAGGAGCGTTGTTATGGCAAAAAGCTGATAATAGCTGACAGGCAGATGGTGGAGCAACATGCAGGTGCTTTATCCCTTTTATATAAACACACAGCTTATTATTTTCAATCTTTTCCGCCATTTTACTTTTCAGACGACATTTTAGAGGACGCAATCACTGGAAACGTTTCATTCTTAGTGGTGGGAGACCCTTTTGGGTGGGTGGGAGCCAGTAAACTATCATCATCAACACCTAAATATTGATTCAAACTTTAATTATTATTAAAATAATAAGCATCAGTTACACCTCCTACAGAGCAACCACGCACACAGACCTGCTCTTGCGGGCTCGTGAGAAGGGCGTTGAGACGAGGGTGGTGCACAATGCTTCCATCATCAATGCTGTTGCTTGCTGTGGTCTGCAGGTGGAGGGGAGTTGGTGCTTGGCAATGTGAAGTGGTAACTGAGGGTGTGTGAGGAGAAAAATAAGATTATGAGAATACAATAATACTAATTAATTCATGATCAGACAATCACTCAAGAACTCTCAACCTCCTGCAGCTGTACCGCTTTGGAGAAGTGGTCTCCATAGTGATGTGGGAGGGAGAGTGGAAGCCAGAAAGCTTCTATGACAAGGTCAGTCACTCTTTGTCCATCTCTCCATCCATCTAACAACCCATCCATCCATTCATTCATCTATTTATTAGTCCATCCATCCACCAACCTTTCCTGTTCATCGCTTACTGCTCAAATATCGCACGTTATGGTGATGATAATGATCTTCAAGATTGTTGAGAACAAGAAAAGAGGCTTGCACACTCTGTGTCTTCTAGGTACGTGCAGTGGAGGGGAGGGGTGTGGTGTGGTGTGGAGTGGAGGGGAGGGGTGTGGTGTGGAGGGAAGTGGAGGGGTGTGGAGTGGAGTGGAGTGGAGGGGTGTGGTGTGGTGTGGAGTGGAGGGGTGTGGAGTGGAGGGGTGTGGTGTGGTGTGGAGTGGAGGGGTGTGCGATTAAAGAGCGTGGAGTGCTGTGGTGGTGGTGGTATGCATAGTGATGGTGGAGTGGTGGTGGTGGTGGTATGCATAGTGATGGTGGAGTGGAGTGATGGTGGTATGCATAGTGATGGTGGAGTGGTGGTGGTGGTGGTATGCATAGTGATGGTGGAGTGGTGGTGGTGGTGGTGGTATGCATAGTGATGGTGGAGTGGAGTGGTGGTGGTGGTGGTATGCATAGTGATGGTGGAGTGGTGGTGGTGGTGGTGGTATGCATAGTGATGGTGGAGTGGAGTGGTGGTGGTGGTGGTGGTGGTGGTGGTATGCATAGTGATGGTGGAGTGGTGGTGGTGGTGGTATGCATAGTGATGGTGGAGTGGAGTGGTGGTGGTGGTACGCATAGTGATGGTGGAGTGGTGGTGGTGGTATGCATAGTGATGGTGGAGTGGTGGTGGTGGTGGTGGTGGTATGCATAGTGATGGTGGAGTGGTGGTGGTGGTGGTATGCATAGTGATGGTGGAGTGGAGTGGTGGTGGTGGTACGCATAGTGATGGTGGAGTGGTGGTGGTGGTGGTGGTGGTATGCATAGTGATGGTGGAGTGGAGTGGTGGTGGTGGTGGTGGTATGCATAGTGATGGTGGAGTGGTGGTGGTGGTGGTGGTGGTATGCATAGTGATGGTGGAGTGGTGTGGTGGTGGTGGTGGTATGCATAGTGATGGTGGAGTGGAGTGGTGGTGGTGGTGGTGGTATGCATAGTGATGGTGGAGTGGTGGTGGTGGTGGTGGTGGTGGTGGTGGTATGCATAGTGATGGTGGAGTGGTGGTGGTGGTGGTATGCATAGTGATGGTGGAGTGGAGTGGTGGTGGTGGTACGCATAGTGATGGTGGAGTGGTGGTGGTGGTGGTGGTATGCATAGTGATGGTGGAGTGGTGGTGGTGGTGGTGGTGGTATGCATAGTGATGGTGGAGTGGTGGTGGTGGTGGTGGTATGCATAGTGATGGTGGAGTGGAGTGGTGGTGGTGGTGGTGGTGGTATGCATAGTGATGGTGGAGTGCTGTGGTGGTGGTGGTGGTGGTATGCATAGTGATGGTGGAGTGGTTGTGAATGGGGTTGAAGTGGTGGGAGGGTGAGGATGCATGGTCAGAAGGCAGCCACTCATGCAGACATAAAGATGAAGGAGCAGACGACAGAGAACATCATCAAGTATTTATAACTTATGTGTGTCTATGTCTTTTTGTATGTTTGCATGGGTCAGTATGTGCGCTTGTGCGTTTATAGAAGACAGAACCACCACCACAGGAACAGACCCATCTACGAACCACCTCGTTTCATGAGCGCCTCTGAAGCCTGCACCCAACTGTTGAGCATCTCTGAGGGCAGGGCTGATGCAGGTGGGTGGTAGATCTTACCCTGCCTCATCTCACCCCACCTTCTTTCACACACACCCATCCAAACCTTCTACTCCCTCCACCCACCATGACAGTCATCACGCCTGACACACAAGTGGTGGGACTGGCAAGGGTGGGCACTTGCACACAAGCACTCCACTGCACCTCCCTCCGCGCCATGACCTCCACTGACATGGGAGCACCACTCCACTCCCTCATCATCGTGGGCGACCTACATCCCCTCGAGGCTGACCTGGTGACCCAGTTAACTGGGCAGACGCCATCTTGACCTGCTTACACATTCGATTAAATAGAGTGAAACAAAGGGGAGTTTATTGAAGCACAAACACATGTGTGAACCACCACCAGCAGTGCAAAAGGGAGTCGCTGAGAGTTCAGGTGTGAGGAATACAATGCATCAGTGACCTATGACATATGAAAGCTTGATTCGTGAATAGAAAAGAGGTATGACATCATCATCAGTATGACGTCATCGCCTTCTACTTTGCCTTTGTGGTTGACTTGACAGAGAGAGGTTGTCCTTTCTCCTTGCCTCGCAGTTTCATGCCTGCACGAAAGGCAAGAGTTTTAAATGATCCAGAAGTCAGTTGTTGAATTGTGCAAAGTCTGTTATTGAATGGAGCATATGAAGGCAAGAGAAGCACTGACCCAAGGCCCTCTCGAGCTTGGCGAGGACGGCCTGGTTGGGAATGGCCTTGCCTGCCTCATACTCGTTCACCACCTGAGGCTTCTCATTTATTTTCTGTGTGCATGTGACGGGGTGGGTGGAAGAGGTGGTCATGGACCTTAATGGTAAATAATAAATATGTTTACAGCTTATTCATTTAAACATTTGCTGCTCATAAAGATGATGGTGATGGTGCTCACTGTGGCTAAATCTTTTTGCGTGAGCTTCTTCTCCTGCCTTCCCTGCTGGATGAGCCTGCCCACGTCGAGGCCGAGGGTGTTGTGGTGCAACTCCTCTGTCTCCCTGTCCAGCTTGGCAGTGTCTTTGTCCACCATGTGCTGCTTGTTCTGACCAGCAAAAACTGAAAGATGGCCGAAATGTTTGAGGGTTAGACTGAAGGTAGACAGCACATTTTCAATAGATTATTACAATATTTCCACAATTTTTTACATTTTTTGTTTGTTTCAATTTCTTCTCCTCGCCTCTGGGCAGCATTGATGGCCTAAGAAGGGTTTACAACTTAAACTTTACATGCATTCTTAGATTAAATTATGAATAAATGACGTTGAATAAAACATATCTATAAAAATATGTTTAAAATACTAAGTTTAGTTGAAACGCAAAAAGAAGTTCTCAAACTTGCGGTGTTTTGAACTGGCTGCTCTTCGGCGCCCTCTTGTGGATCACTGTCACCTCATCCCAACCCATTTCTTGTGCCATTTTGACTTTACTAATATTTTTTTACAATTATTACGCAAAAAGTGAACTCTCAAGGAGCGGAAATTGATATTATTGCTGTTTATGACGAAATACGTCCACTGCATAGAAGTTTTCTAAATTTGAAGAGCTTCATTCTTAAAATATATTAACGCCTTTTAAAAAAACATTATTAAAAAGTATTTTTTCAAATATAAATTCGAGATAGTTTTAATAAAATATATATTTTATTTATAGAGTACTTAGTGGTAGACTAAAGTAAGTCAGTTTCTGGTATTTTGACAGGCGGTTCGTAGGAGACAAGAAAAGTAGACGATTTGACGTGGTAACGACTGTACTTTTGGTGCTTGCTGGACGTCTGCGAAGGGATTGAATTGTTCAATGTTATAAGAGTTTTTATACCTGACTACTCAAGTATTAGTGGCAGGGAACAAATAAAATGCCTTCTGGTTGAGGAGGTTGGTAGAGGGTTGTCTCCCTGGCACAGGCAGACCTCGAGACTTCAGCTTCAAAAAGTACTTCTGCACTCTGCTGGCGATCTGAAAGATGTCATCACCATATAGTCAATCAATCAACCAACTACATTTATATAGCACTTTTTGATAAATTCAAGAGCGCTCATCAGTTTTATTCATCACCCTCATCAGTCAGACCTCTATATAGAGACCTGTTGTGGAGTGCGGTTCTTGAACTCCCTCGAGATCTTGAACCAGCGTTGGGCCTCGAACCTCTCCGGAGGGTACTTGATGAGCAGTTCGTCGAGCAGTCTCTGCTCCTCACTTGACCACGGCTGCTTGTGCGTCACACTCTTTGTTACCTTCTTGCAGTCTTCTTGTACTTTCCTGTCTGTATAAGAGTATAAAAATAATTCAAAATTAATATTACTTCATATTATATTAAAAAGTTTATAATATAATATAAAGTAATATTATAATATAATATAAAGTAATATTATAATATAATATAAAGTAATATTATAATATAATATAAAGTAATATTATAATATAATATAAAGTAATATTATAATATAATATAAAGTAATATTATAATATAATATGAAGTAATATTATAATATAATATAAAGTAGTATTATAATATAATATAAAGTAATATTATAATATAATATGAAGTAATATTATAATATAATATAAAGTAATATTATAATATAATATAAAGTAATATTACTATTATAATTATTTTTATTTCTTTATTGCATTACGACGCAGTGAAAGCGCTTCAGTTGCGTGCCCGGGCGCTATACAAAAATGAAAATTATTATAATATAAAGTAATATTATAATATAATATAAATTAATATTATAATATAATATAAAGTAATATTATATTATAATATAAAGTATTATTATAATATAATAAAAAGTAATATTATAATATAATATAAAGTAATATTATAATATAATATAAAGTAATATTATAATATAATATAAAGTGTTTATTTTTAAATTATGAAATCTGCCAACCCTCCTGCTTGAGAGACAACTGTGGAGTGACATCTTGAGAGCTGGAGGAAGTGACTTGGTAATTCTGCATCACTTTGTTCATCACATCAACATACTTTTCCCAGTTCAATTCAGGAATTTCAGCAACTGCAATTTCTCCAGGCACATTGATCAGGCTTTTGTCTTTTTTCTGGAGTCTGCTAACAAATGCAATAGGATCGGCTAGCGCTTTATTTTTTTCAAACAATATTTGTTTGAGATCCTTGTGCGCCTGCAGACGTTGGCTGTGCAGGAGAGTCATGGCAGCCATGAGGGTCTGGTAGTCCTGGTTGTTCTTCAAGGCATACTCTTCGCCCTCAAAGACACAAGGTGCCAACTCTTCTGCAATGTCACATTTGTCTAAACTGTCCAAATCTGGTTTTGTTTCGGAATTTGAATCTTCAGATAAATCCATTTAAATCAAGAATGACTTTTTAAAAGTTAATTTCTGCAATAAAAATTTAAAATGTTAAAAATAAATTAAAATATTTAAAATAATACATCTATGAATTATTTTAAAATCCATTTTTAAACAATTATGCAAATTGTAATCAGAATAAATAATTTATTGCATTAAAATCTCTTTAAAAGTGGCGATTGAAATAGTCGATCTATTTCTGAGCCTTTCAATTCGCCAGTTGCCTTTTCCTGCACAATGTCTCCGTTTCCATAATGCATCAACAGTATATCTCTACTTTCTAATCTTTGAAACAACCATGGTTAAAGATCCATTTGCATTTCATTAAAATGGCTGACGGAGCTAAAACCAAATTAGTGAATTTTCAGAAAAGTTATGATGAGGCCCTGGTTAGTTGTTCTGTTTAAATGCTGAATTTGTTTAAGTTGCAAAACGCAATAAACCTTCTTAGTCTTCACAGCAGCAGCCATTTAGCCACACTTGCAACCTCCATCACCAGGGAATAACGCTGAGGGTGAACGAGAGGGGCTACTGCATCGTTGCGAGGATCATGCACGGAGGCCTCATCCACCAACAAGGTCTCACTAACCACCACATAAGCTGCTATCACCAAAATGCATCAGCAGCAGCATGCACCATCATCAACATGCACCATCATCAACATGCATCACCATCATCATCATCATCACCACCATCATCATCATCATCACCACCATCATCATCATCATCACCACCACCACCATCATCATCATCACTGCCACCTTGCACTACCAACGACACAGGGTTACTGCACATTGGAGACAGGATAGTGGAGGTGAATGGAATGGATGTGAAGGGTCTGTCAGTCGAGGCACTTCAGAAGATGCTGGTGGGTGGTGGTGATGATGATCATGTTATCCTGGTGGTATTGATAATGATATTGCTATGCAGAAGGACTCTTACGGCACCATCTGCTTGAAGATCATTGCAGGCTTCAAATGTCCTCAGAGCCAGTGTGAGGTTTGTCATTCTTCATCCATCCATGCATCCATTCATGCATCCATCCATCCATGCATCCATCCATTCATGAATCCATGCATCCATCCATTCATGCATCCATGCATCCATCCATGCATCCATGCATGCATCCATCCATTCATGCATCCATGCATCCATCCATGCATCCATCCATGCATCCATCCATTCATGCATCCATTCATTCATGCATGCATCCATCCATTCATGCATCCATCTCAGATCTTCATCAGGGCCCTCTTTGACTACGACCCTCTGCAGGACGACTTGATCCCCTGTCCTCAAGCAGGCATGCCCTTCTCCACCAGGGACATCTTGCAGGTGCTCTTTCCACTTCTCACCATCCCTCCACCACTCCCCTTCCACTTCTCACCATCCCTCCACTACTCCCCTTCCACTTCTCACCATCCCATCACTCCCCTTCCACTTTTCACCATCCCTCCACCACTCCCCTTCCACTTCTCACCATCCCTCCACCACTCCCCTTCCACTTCTCACCATCCCACCACTCCCCTTCCACTTCTCACCATCCCTCCACCACTCCCCTTCCACTTCTCACCATCCCATCACTCCCCTTCCACTTCTCACCATCCCATCACTCCCCTTCCACTTCTCACCATCCCATCACTCCCCTTCCACTTCTCACCATCCCATCACTCCCCTTCCACTTCTCACCATCCCTCCACCACTCCCCTTCCACTTCTCACCATCCCTCCACCACTCCCCTTCCACTTCTCACCATCCCTCCACCACTCCCCTTCCACTTCTCACCATCCCTCCACCACTCCCCTTCCACTTCTCACCATCCCTCCACCACTCCCCTTCCACTTCTCACCATCCCACCACTCCCCTTCCACTTCTCACCATCCCTCCACCACTCCCCTTCCACTTCTCACCATCCCTTCACTCCACTCCTTCACTTCTCTTACCACTCTTCACCACCATTCTTCGTCATCATCTTCATCACTACCACCCTTACTACCATTACCAGCACTTTATTCCTTCCCCACACCTCCACCACCACTACCACTACCACCACCACCACCTCCACCACCTCCCCTCTTCCCCTCGACCACTCAGGTGATCAGCAAGGACGACCAGAGTTGGTGGCAAGCGCGTCATTGGTCACCTCCCCCCACCGCCACTCCTGCCACCCCTCCCCTCCCCCACCAGACACGTACTTCATCCCTTCACAGATTCCTTTCAAACATTGAACAACAGCAACAACAATAATAAATAAATAAATCATTACTTCCCTCCCTGCAGGCCTCCCATGCAAGCACCAATGCGACACCAAGTTTCAGACCGTTCCAAGCGCCAACCACAACCACCACAACAACAACCACAACAACAACAACAACAACTACCCACCCTTCATGGCACACAGCTTCAACACACAAACACTCAACCACCACAACAACAATAACTTGTACAACAACAACAACAACTTTTACAACAACAACAACAACACTATACACAAGTTCACTTACAACATTGAAAACCAAAAGATACCCGCGTTTCAATCTGACGTTGATGATTATGATGATGATGGTCGTGGGGATGATGATGATGCTGGTGGGGGTAGAGAGGCAGGGGGTTATGGCTGTGTGGATGCCAGTCCATTCGACCACACCGCTCTGCTGAGGGGGGTCCAGAAACTGAATTATAACAACAACAACAATAACAATTACACCAACTATATTAACAACAACAACAACTTCAACCACCCGCACCTCGACAAAAACGCCACTTTCGGCCTAAGTTTCCCCACCGACAACGACAACAACAACCACAGATTCAAGCAATACAGCAGCAACAAACAGCAACAACAACAACAACAAGCACAACAACAACACACACCTCCTTTCTCGACGACCTCCTCCTCGTTGGCAGGGCAGCCGAGTGGACTGATTCCCTCTCCGGAGCTGCAGGAGTGGAGGCTCGCCTGCTGCAGTGTCGAGAAGAACAAGAAGTGTCAGTTGCTGTGCTCCTATGTGCTGTGCTGTGGTGTGCTGTTCCTTGCTGTGGTGTGTTGTTCCTTGCTGTGGTGTGGTGTGGTATGCTGTGGTGTGGTGTGCTGTGTTGTGCTGTGGTGTAGACTGTACCGTATAGTGTGGTGTGGTGTAATGATGGTGATGAATAAGATGATGATGATTTTGATGTCCCACAGTCCAGTGCTCGTGGTTTGGTCTGAAGAAGCGTCTGCACCACTGCACCACCTCCCCCAACACTCCCTCCCCCTCTGCCGACCTCCTCACCTACGAGGAGGTCATCCTAATGCCCCTGCATGCCCGCAAGACCATTGTGTTGCTCGGTGGGTAGTTGTTGGGTGGGTGTTGGGTGGTTGTTTTTGGGTGGTTGTTGTTGGGTGGGTGCTGCTGGTTGGGTAGTTGTTTTTGGGTGGTTGTTGTTGGGTGGGTGTTGCTGGTTGGGTAGTTGTTTATGTTGTTGTTGGGTGTGTGTACCTCAAGTACAACAGCGAAAACAACGGCAACCACACCTACTGCACAGGGGCTCATGGAGTGGGCAGACGCCACATCAAGAACACCCTCATCAACACCTTCCCCAACAGATTCGCCTACCCCATCCCTCGTTCGTGCATCCTTTTCTATTCCATCCTCTCCCACATTGCCTCCACTGAAACATACAACACACACACACACACACACACACACACACACACACACACACACACACACACACACACACACACACACACACACACACACACACACACACACACACACACACACACACACACACACATACAAACACACAAACACACGCACGCTCACACACACACACATACACACCAACACACACACACACACACACACACACACACACACACACGCACACACACACACACACACACACACACACACACACACACACACACACACGCTCACACACACACATACACGCTCACACACACACATACACACACACACACACCAACAGACACGACGAGGAAGGCGCGCAAGGAGGAGGAGAGTGGGCGGAGTCTGATCTTCGTGACGCACGAGCAGATGATGGCAGACATCGGAGCGAACAAGTACCTGGAGTACGGCACCCACGACGACTGCATGTACGGCACCAAGCTGGACACCATCAAGAGCATCCACCAAGCCAGACTGGTCGCTGTCCTCGATGTCGAACCGCAGGTGTGTGTGTTTGTGTGTGGTGGTGGTGGGAGGGTGTGCTTGTGTGTGTTGGTGGTGGGAGGGTGTGCTTGTGTGTGGTGGTGGGAGGGTGTGTTTGTGTGTGCTGGTGGGAGGGTGTGTTTGTGTGTGTTGGTGGTGGGAGGGTGTGCTTGTTTGTGCTGGTGGGAGGGTGTGTTTGTGTGTGGTGGTGGTGGGTGGGTGTGCTTGTGTGTGCTGGTGGTGGGAGGGTGTGCTTGTGTGTGTGGTGGTGGGAGGGTGTGCTTGTGTGTGGTGGTGGGAGGGTGTGCTTGTGTGTGCTGGTGGTGGGAGGGTGTGCTTGTGTGGTGGTGGGAGGGTGTGCTTGTGTGTGCTGGTGGTGGGAGGGTGTGCTTGTGTGTGTGGTGGTGGGAGGGTGTGCTTGTGTGTGGTGGTGGGAGGGTGTGCTTGTGTGTGCTGGTGGTGGGAGGGTGTGCTTGTGTGTGTGGTGGTGGGAGGGTGTGCTTGTGTGGTGGTGGGAGGGTGTGCTTGTGTGTGGTGGTGGTGGGAGGGTGTGCTTGTGTGTGTGGTGGTGGGAGGGTGTGCTTGTGTGTGGTGGTGGAAGGGTGTGCTTGTGTGTGTGTGGTGGTGGGAGGGTGTGCTTGTGTGTGTGGTGGTGGGAGGGTGTGCTTGTGTGTGGTGGTGGTGGGAGGGTGTGCTTGAGTGTGCTGGTGGGTGGGTGTGCTTGTGTGTGCTGGTGGGAGGGTGTGCTTGTGTGTGTGGTGGTGGGAGGGTGTGCTTGTGTGTGGTGGTGGTGGGAGGGTGTGCTTGTGTGTGGTGGTGGGTGGGAGTGTGTGCTTGTGTGTGGTGGTGGTGGGAGGGTGTGCTTGTGTGTGCTGGTGGGAGGGTGTGCTTGTGTGGTGGTGGTGGGAGGGTGTGCTTATGTGTGGTGGTGGTGGGAGGGTGTGCTTGTGTGTGGTGGTGGGTGGGTGTGCTTGTGTGTGCTGGTGGGAGGGTGTGCTTGTGTGTGGTGGTGGGAGGGTGTGCTTGTGTGTGGTGGTGGGAGGGTGTGCTTGTGTGGTGGTGGGAAGGTGTGCTTGTGTGTGTTGGTGGTGGGAGGGTGTGGTTGTGTGTGTGGTGGGAGGGTGTGCTTGTGTGTGTGGTGGTGGGAGGGTGTGCTTGTGTGTGGTGGTGGTGGGAGGGTGTGCTTGTGTGTGGTGGTGGGAGGG
Organism: Piscicola geometra; assembly: GCA_943735955.1. NCBI lineage: Eukaryota > Metazoa > Annelida > Clitellata > Hirudinida > Piscicolidae > Piscicola > Piscicola geometra. Next base: position 432,114 of record OX030963.1, read on the forward strand.
TGTGCTTGTGTGTGTTGGTGGTGGGAGGGTGTGCTTGTGTGTGGTGGTGGTGGGTGGGTGTGCTTGTGTGTCGTGGTGGTGGGAGGGTGTGCTTGTGTGGTGGTGGGAGGGTGTGCTTGTGTGTGTGGTGGTGGGAGGGTGTGTTTGTGTGTGTGGTGGTGGGAGGGTGTGCTTGTGTGTGGTGGTGGGAGGGTGTGCTTGTGTGTGGTGGTGGTGGGAGGGTGTGCTTGTGTGTGGTGGTGGGAGGGTGTGCTTGTGTGTGGTGGTGGGAGGGTGTGCTTGTGTGTGTGGTGGTGGGAGGGTGTGTTTGTGTGTGTGGTGGGGGGAGGGTGTGTTTGTGTGTGGTGGTGGGAGGGTGTGCTTGTGTGTGTGGTGGTGGGAGGGTGTGCTTGTGTGTTGTGGTGGTGGGAGGGTGTGCTTGTGTGTGGTGGTGGTGGGAGTGTGTGCTTGTGTGTGGTGGTGGGAGGGTGTGCTTGTGTGTGTGGTGGTGGGAGGGTGTGCTTGTGTGTGGTGGTGGGAGGGTGTGCTTGTGTGTGGTGGTGGTGGGAGGGTGTGCTTGTGTGTGGTGGTGGGAGGGTGTGCTTGTGTGTGGTGGTGGGAGGGTGTGCTTGTGTGTGTGGTGGTGGGAGGGTGTGTTTGTGTGTGTGGTGGGGGGAGGGTGTGTTTGTGTGTGGTGGTGGGAGGGTGTGCTTGTGTGTGTGGTGGTGGGAGGGTGTGCTTGTGTGTTGTGGTGGTGGGAGGGTGTGCTTGTGTGTGGTGGTGGTGGGAGTGTGTGCTTGTGTGTGGTGGTGGTGGGAGTGTGTGCTTGTGTGTGGTGGGGGGAGGGTGTACTTGTGTGTGGTGGTGGGAGGGTGTGCTTGTGTGTGGTGGTGGTGGGAGGGTGTGCTTGTGTGTGTGCAGAGGAGGAGTGTGAGAGTGGAGGGGCGTGGTGGTGGTGGAGGGATTGTGGAGTAGTATTGTGATGCTTGTTTGATAATTTCATAATGACGTCACCACACGCTGACTAGCTGCTTGGAACGAGGAAGGACGTGAGCGTCATGATGATGATTCTAATTTTAGTTCTTGCTTTGTTTGGTTTCGCTCTGCTTCTCACACAACAATGCCCATCACCCCCTCCACTAAACCATCCCTCTCCAACCCTACACCATACCTCACCAACCCTACACCATACATCACCAACCCTACACCATACCTCACCAACCCTACACCATACCTCACCAACCCTACACCATACTTCACCAACCCTACACCATACCTCACCAACCCTACACCATATCTCACCAACCCTACACCATCCCTCATCATACCACACTACCCCTTTCCACCACAACACCACACCTTCCACCACACCTCCCACCACACTTCTCACCACACCACAACACCTCTCACCACACCTTCCACAACACCACACCACCACATCACCACACACCTCTCCCTCCCCTCCACGACAGGCCTTAAAGACCCTCAGGAACGCAGAGTACTCCCCCTACGTGGTCTTCATCTGCCCCCCCAACGTCTCCCCCACCTTCGAGGTATCTATCCTCCTCCTTCATCATCATCAGCATCGTCATCATCATCACCGTCACCATCATCATCACCGTCACCATCATCATCATCGTCACCATCATAATCACCGTTATCAGCATCATCATCATCATCATCATCACCGTTATCAGCATCATCATCATCATCGTCATCAGCATCATCATTCATACTGCTGCACTAGCCTTGTTTGATGATGATGATGACGATGATGATGATGATGATGATGACGATGATGATGATGACTGGCAGGAGGACAACCTGGAGACGTTGTTGACGGAGAGTGAGGACTTAGAGAGGTTGTATGGCGCCTTCTTCGACCTCAAGGTCTGCCTGCAACCACGCTCCTTTGGAGTAGCACTTGGACACCGACACACACACACACTGATACACATCTGCATACACACATCAATATACACCCATACACACACATCCATACACATGAATATACACACACATCCATACACATGAATATACACACACATCCATACACATGAATATACACACACATCCATACACATGAATATACACACACATCCATACACATGAATATACACACACATCCATACACATGAATATACACACACATCCATACACATGAATATACACACCCATCCATACACATGAATATACACACACATCCATACACATGAATATACACACACATCCATACACATGAATATACACACCCATCCATACACATGAATATACACACACATCCATACACATGAATATACACACACATCCATACACATGAATATACACACCCATCCATACACATGAATATACACACACATCCATACACATGAATATACACACACATCCATACACATGAATATACACACCCATCCATACACATGAATATACACACCCATCCATACACATGAATATACACACACATCCATACACATGAATATACACACATCAATATACACCCATACACACACATCCATACACATGAATATACACACACATCAATATACACCCATACACACACATCCATACACATGAATATACACACACATCCATACACATGAATATACACACACATCAATATACACCCATACACACCCATCCATACACATGAATATACACACACATCAATATACACCCATACACACCCATCCATACACATGAATATACACACACATCAATATACACCCATACACACCCATCCATACACATGAATATACACACACATCAATATACACATCCACGCACGCACGCACACACATCCATACACAGGTGGTGAACAACGATACTGACGACACGATACAGACGCTGTTGCGGCACTTCGAAGCCGCCTGCTCCACCCCGCAGTGGATCCCCATCTCCTGGGTGTACTGATGATGATGATAACACCCCATCTCCTGGTTGTACTGATGATGATGATACCACCCCATCTTCTGGGTGTACTGATGACGATGATACAGCTATCTTCTGGGTGAGGACACTCATGATGGCTCTTGGACAGGGCTGTCAAACTTATTCGAACCACGGCATAATATTATCTATGTAACCTTCCATCACTCCTGCTGCCAACATTTCCTATTCACCTTCATCATTCATTCAATCATCATCTTGACCTCTCCATCATCATAATCATGAACTTCGTCATCATAATCAGGATCTCCATCATCATAATCATGAACTTCTCTCCACCATCGTATTATTGACTTTCCTTCTTGCTTTAGTACCTGCTTTCCCTCCATTGTGATCAGAGTCTAGTCAGTCGTCACGTGATCTCATGACGTCATCCTTTTGTATTCCTGATGATGATCTCTTATTGTGTGCGTTGTTGTTGTGTACGTTTATGTGCATCTTTAGCGATTTCAAAGCTGCACTTCGCATGCACAGACTATTTCATTGGCTGCTCGCATTTATCACTCCTTTCTCCTGCAGATTCTCTTGTGCACCACATCACACTGTACACCACACTACATTGTACACCACACTACATTTTACACCACACTACATTGTACACCACACCACACTACATTGTACACCACACTACATTGTACACCACACTACATTGTACACCACACCACATTGTACACCACACCACACTGTACACCACACCACATTGTACACCACACTACATTGTACACTACACTACACTGTACACCACACCACACTGTACACCACACCACACTACATTGTACACCACACCACACTGTACACCACACCACACTGTACAACACCATGCGTACAGTCATGCATGCAGGCACAGTTGCACCCTTTGACTTCCTCCTGGCATTCTTTTCCATTTGATCAGCGTTTGCCCCTCCACTCCAAGCACCTCCCTGCGAAACTTCAGAATAATTATGACGATCATTATGGTGTCAGTGTGTGTGGTGATGATGATGATTATCATGTCAGTGTGTGTGGTGATGATGATTATCATGTCAGTGTGTGTTTGGTGATGATGATGATTATCATGTCAGTGTATGTGGTGATGATGATGATTATCATGTCAGTGTGTGTTTGGTGATGATGATGATTATCATGAGATGACAATGGTGGCTGCTGCATCGATTGGAAGTCATGGAAATTTACTTGCTGCCAACAAAACGAGTGAGTGAGTGAGTGAGTGAGTGAGTGAGTGAGTGAGTGAGTGGAAAAGTAAAAAAGGAGAAGTCATCGTTGACTATGAGGTTATGGTAGTTGTATTAGAGGAATGTGTGGCCACGGGGTGATGATGATGATGATGATGATGAGGGCTGATCATGAAGAATGAAGGGTAGTGGAGGAGGTGATGATGATGAAGAGTGAAGGGTGGAGGAGGTGATGATGATGATGAAGAGTGAAGGGTGGAGGAGGTGATGATGATGATGAAGAGTGAAGGGTAGTGGAGGAGGCGATGATGATGATGAAGAGTGAAGGGTGGTGGAGGTGATGATGATGATGAAGAGTGAAGGGTGGAGGAGGTGATGATGATGATGAAGAGTGAAGGGTGGAGGAGGTGATGATGATGATGAAGAGTGAAGGGTGGAGGAGGTGATGATGATGATGAAGAGTGAAGGGTGGAGGAGGTGATGATGATGATGAAGAGTGAAGGGTGGAGGAGGTGATGATGATGATGAAGAGTGAAGGGTGGAGGAGGTGATGATGATGATGAAGAGTGAAGGGTGGAGGAGGTGATGATGATGATGCGGCTTCAGAAGAGGACGATATCTTCTCCCTTGAGGGCTCTGAGTTTGGCGAAGAGGGTGAAGAGGAGGGTGGAGAGAAAGACTCCTAAGCCGAAGAGGAGGGTCTTGATCTGTGGAGGAGGTGGTGCTGATGATGATGGGAGGAGTGGTGGTGATGATGGTGGGAGGAGTGGTGGTGATGATGATGGGAAGAGTGGTGCTGATGATGATGGGAGGAGTGGTGGTGATGATGGTGGGAGGAGTGGTGGTGATGATGATGGGAAGAGTGGTGCTGATGATGATGGGAGGAGTGGTGGTGATGGTGATGGGAGGAGTGGTGGTGATGATGATGGGAGGAGTGGTGCTGATGATGATGGGAGGAGTGGTGGTGATGATGGTGGTAGGAGTGGTGGTGATGATGATGGGAGGAGTGGTGCTGATGATGATGGGAGGAGTGGTGGTGATGGTGATGGGAGGAGTGGTGGTGATGATGATGGGAGGAGTGGTGGTGATGATGATGGGAGGAGTGGTGGTGATGATGATGGGAGGAGTGGTGGTGATGGTGATGGGAGAAGTGGTGGTGATGGTGGTGGGAGGAGTGGTGGTGATGGTGGTGGGAGGAGTGGTGGTGATGATGATGGGAGGAGTGGTGGTGATGATGATGGGAGGAGTGGTGCTGATGATGATGGGAGGAGTGGTGCTGATGATGATGGGAGTAAGGAAGGTGTGATGAGCAGATGAAAGATTGATGGACCTCTTGCGACTTGCAGGGCACGTGGAAGATGCGGATGCTGAACGGATGCGCTCCCCAACTGCTCTCTGCCCAGCCAGGAAAGGTGGTGTTGATGCTGATGTCTGTGCATGAGGGAAGGGAAGGAGAAGGGTGCATGAGTGAGGGAAGAGGTTCAAGAAAGAGGTAGAGTGAGAAGTTTGAAGTGAGAGAGTAAAGAAAAGGATGAGAAGAAGAAAGAGGAAAAGGAGGAAGAAGAGGTGGAGGAGGAGAGAGAGAGGTGGAGAAGGAGGAGAGAGAGAGGTGGAGGTGGAGAGAGAGAGGTGGAGGTGGAGAGAGAGAGGTGGAGAGGCACCTGATCCGTCGTAGGGGATGTTGGGCGAGTAGACGTGGTGCAGGAAGGAGTGTTGTTCGAAGCAGACCTTCACGCCGTTGTGCCACTGCCACTTGTACGACAGACGAGTCTGTGCAGGCGATGATAATGATGACGATAGTAATGATGATGATGATGATGATGACAATGATGATGATGATGGCAATGATGACGATGACGATAGTGATGATGATGATGATTATGGCAATGATAGTGATGATGATGATTAAAGAAGCACCTTCTTCTTCTCGGCTACACTCAACCTCGCCTTCGCCTCGTTGCACTCTGCCTCTGTCATCATCGTGCCCAGAGTCCTGAGGCATCCATCCATTAGTCCATTAGTCATCCATCCATTTATTATCCATCCATCCATTCGTCATCCATCCATCCATTAGTCATCCATTCATTTATTATCCATCCATTCATTTTAGGCATCCATAAAGCCATCCATCTATTAGTTTATTTCTCAATCCATTCATTCATCCATCCATCCATCCATCACAACCACCACGACTACTACTAGCACGAGCAGCAGCAGCAGCAGCACCTGGCGAAGAGCATCTGGTTGAGGAGGACATGCGACGTGATGAAGTCCTGCAGCACTGAGACGTCGGTGTTGTGCAATGTCGGATCTGTGAGGAGTGTACGTTGTGAGCACAACTACAACAAAAGTCCAACTCAACAACAACTACACAATTCAACAGGAATACTGCACAACACTGCACTGCACAACACTGCACTGAACAACACTGCACAACACTGCACTGAACAACACTGCACTGCAAAGAGCAGGAGCAGCAGGAGCAGCAGACACGCACAGTGCTTGAGGAGGGCAGGCGTCATGAGCAGGTCAGAGAAGAGCGAGCAGCCAGAAGGCGAACTGAAGCAGAAGAGCAACGTCGCCACCAGCGTCTCATTGGCGACTGCGAAGTCCTTGCAGTCGTTGCTGCCTGAGAGGTGCTTGTAGAGGACGCACGTGACTGCCGTGGCCGTTGAGGTGATGTAGGCACTCGTCAGCGTCGTCTGTTGGTGGTGTAGTAGTGGTGTGGTGGTGGTCGTGGTGGTGTGGTGGTGGTGTAGTGGTGTGGTGGTGTAGCGGTGTGGTAGTGTAGCGGTGTGGTAGTCACTCAACATCAACACACACAACAACAAGTAGAACAAACAAGATGTTACCAAGTCTCCATCATCAGTGGTCTTGTTCTTGTACCACCCATACTGCTCAGCGTTGTCGCCGAAGCTGTTGTAGAATCTGAGAAAATGATGATGATGAGGAGAAGGATAATGATGATGATGAGTTTGAAGATGATAACGATTACAGCCACCTGCTGATCTCCTCCCATCACAACAACAACAACAACACAACAACAACAACAACACAACAGGCACTGACTTGGCGAGGTACTCTCTCTGGTGGTTGGCGACGAGAAGGGCGTGGAGGTCTGGGCGGTGGCGGAGGAAGGGCTGCAGGGAGGAGGGAGGCAGCTGCAGCAGAGACGCCTTCTCCATCGAGATGCTCTTGTCTCGGAAGGTGGCCAGACTCTCGAGTATCTGTCGTGTTCGTGATGATGATGATGAAAGTGTTGGTGATGATAACGACGATAGTGTTGGTGATGATAACGATGATTTTGTTTCTTAACATCACTACCATTCCTCTGGTCCTGCCACCACCCACTGCACTAACATCAGAGTGGTCCTGCCACCACCCACTGCACTAACATCAGAGTGGTTCTGCCACCACCCACTGCACTAACATCAGAGTGGTCCTGCCACCACCCACTGCACTAACATCAGAGTGGTTCTGCCACCACCCACTGCACTAACATCAGAGTGGTTCTGGAAGTGCAGGTACACAGGGGCGGTGGTGCTGGATGCAGTGGTGGAGTTGTTGTTGGAGGAGGAGGAGGAGGAGGAGTGGTCTAATGGGTGGATCAGATGCCCCAGCTCTATCATCAAATCTGTTGTGGTGGTGGTGATGGTAGTGGTGATAGTGACGGTGATGATGATGATTGCGATGATGACGATAGCGGGCACCGATGGAGTCGAGGTCGATGTGTTGGAGGAATTCTCCAGCGTCGTCCTCCTCCAAGAACTCCTGCTCCAGGGGGTTCCTGAAGGGCGGCTGCAGCAGCAGGTCGTGCACCAGTTTGTTCGAGCCCATGTAGTCGTATGTTTCCTGGGTGGGAGGGGGGGGGGGAAAGGCACGTGGGTGTGAAGGAGGGAAGTGAGGGATGTGGGAGGTATCACCACACCACTGGCACACCACTGGCACACTGCAGCACAACACTGGCACAACACTGGCACACCACTGGCACACCACTGACCCCGTTGAAGAGGACGAAGAGGAGGTGCCTCTGCGGGTCGATCTTGCTTTTCTCCCTCCTGCCGCATGCATGCAAATAACACTAATATCGATTTGATGTAGTCGCATGATGCATGGTGGAATGGAGGAAGGGAGGAAGAAAGAAAGAAAGAAAGAAAGAAAGGAAGGGAGGAAGAAAGAGGAAAAGAAAGAAAGAAAGGAAGGAAGGAAGAAAGAGGGAAAAGAAAGAAAGGCCACCTGAAGACGTCGATGCACGCGTAGAGGGCGACCAAGGAGCTGATGCTGCTCATGCCTGGAGCCCACTTCTCAAATAACGAGGCGCTGTCCATCTGGTGGTGGTCGTTGTTGTGTGGCTGGTGTGGTTGTGGTGCAGCTAGTTGTGGTGGTCGTTGTTGTGTGGCTGGTGTGGTTGTGGTGCAGCTAGTTGTGGTGGTGGTGTGATGTGGTTAGTGGTGGTGTGGATGTAGTGGCTGTGGTGTGATTATGGTATTGTTCTGGTGCCAGCGGTTCAGTGGCAAGGAAGCTAGAGTGGCGCAGTCATGCAAACTACTCAGACACAAGAGCAGCAGCAGCAAGAACACTAGCAGAACTCACCCTGGCGACCAAGAGGGTGATCTTGTCAACCTTCGAGGTGGGCCATGGGTGCAGCGTCGACAGGATGCTCTGACCGCCCATCGGGTCGCATATGCCCTCTGTGGTGGTCGTCGTGGCAGCATTCAGAAACAACTATGTTCATCTTTTGCACTACAACAACACCATACAATCTTACCACAACACCACTACACCATCATAAAACACTACCACACCACCATACAACCCGATCACACCACCATACAACCCTACCACACCACCAAACAACCCGATCACACCACCATACAACCCTACCACACCACCATACAACCCTACCACACCACCATACAACCCTACCACCACCCCACCATACAACTCTACCACCACCCCACCATACAACCCTACCATCACACCACCATACAACACCACCACACCACCACACCACCACACCAGTGAGGAATCTCTTGACAGGCAGGTAGTTTCGGCGGAAGCACACCCTGCTGCTGCTGGCTGCCACCATCACTGAGCGCATGTTCACTGCACAATATGGACAGCCCACCTGGCGAGTGGAAAGTAATTCTCGTTGAAGAAGCAACAGGGCAATGGAGAGAGATGCAAGCGAGGATGCCTACCTCGGACTGGAGCGTCTTCTCGTTCACGTTCGCCTCTTCGTAGCACTGCGTGGTGGAGAATGCATGCGTGTGCATGGAAAGGAATGCATGCGTGTGCATGGGAAGGAATGCATGCGTGTGCATGGGAAGGAATGCATGCGTGTGCATGGGAAGGAATGCATGCTTGTGCATGGTGAACAATTAATGGAGATGAATGCATTGATGCAAAACAAAGAACAAAGAATAAAAAGACATATTATCTAATAGAGACCTTGATGAGCTTGTCGAGGTCGTCGGGGTGGGTGATGAGGGCGATGGGGAAGGGCAGGTCCGTGAAGAGGAGGTTCGAGCCGGGTGGGTTCCAGTCGAAGGGTGCGTTGTGGATGCCTGTGTGCAAGGTGGATGATGTGGCAAGTGGATGAGTGAAAGAAGAGATAAAGTTGGATGGAAAGAAAATGAATGGATGGGTGGATGAATGTGGAAAGAAAGAGGATGGATAAGAAGAAGGAAGGGTGGAAGGCACTTTGACGGGCATTAGGCGAGGCAGAGTCGGAGCTGTAAGACGTGGTGTTGGAGTCGATGCGCGAGATGTAGCTGACCAAGACACCTGCGTCGTCCGATCAATGAGGTTGCCACCAATTCAAGCAATTGTATCATGCACATACACACCCACCAGCAATCTTCTCCTTGCCAAACTTGACAATCCTCGATAGGAGCTTTCTGAAAGAGAGTTTAGACAGTGGAAAAATCTCAAACATGGCAGAGTTCATTCTTCCACCATGACATCATCATCATCATCATGACCACTGACTTGAAGTTGAAGGTGTTCACGTCCAGGAAGACGACGAAGCGGACACTGTTGTCCTTCTGTGCAGCCAGCCACCTGACGTCCTGTACATCATCCACCCAGTGCACGAAGCCTGTCTCACCAGCCTCTGCAGCTGGTTGCACAAGCATCTTCCCGTTAGCATAATTACAACCTCACAAGCAATAGCATCATTATCATCATCACCATCAACCTCCACCACCACACCCCATTCACTGGAGCAGCCGAACTGGTTTGTGGAGTTCAGTCGTCTGTAACACATGCGGAAGTTGTTTTCTGGAAAGTCGTAGTACACCTGCAAGTACACACATTTATATTTTTCCTTTTCCATTCATAATTTTCCATAAAATCATTTATCAACTGATGCAACATTCTCACCACTTCAGATAAGGAGCTCAGACCATACACTTGATAATCTTGTGGTTTGAAAGGATTATACTGGATTACATTAAAGGTTCTAGATCTTTTAAAATAGCTTTACATTTGGCAATATTTAAAAGTTTTAAATAATAAATAAAGCTTATAATAGCATAAAACTCACAAAAAAAAGAAAGAACAAGAATAATTTTGCTGAACATTACACTGAAATTAATTATTATTTTTGAACACTAGATCGGGTTGTTAGAAATATTTTAAGAATAAAATAAAAGCCGTAGATGGAGATTAAATATTAAATTAAATAACGGACCTTATTTAAAGCGTTTCACTTCTTGAATTAATAAAAATAATTATAGTTTTTTTTCAAACATAAAATTTTTAAATAATTTATTAAATGTGTAGCAAGTGAACTTTAAAATAAAATTTTTAAAGATGCACTCTAGTCACCAAGTCTCAGAGTCAGCAAGTGAAAGCCTTAATCTGCACACAAGAAAGCACACAGAGATCCAATATTTAATAAGGGTTCAAGCTTAAATTTGCACCCAACCACACACACACACACACACACACACACACACACACACACACACACACACACACACACACACACACACACACACACACACACACACACACACACACACACACACACACACACACACACACACACACACACACACACACACACACACACACACACACACACACACACACACACACACACACACACACACACACACACACACACACACACACACACACACACACACACACACACACACACACACACACACACACACACACACACACACACACACACACACACACACACACACACACACACACACACACACACACACACACACACACACACACACACACACACACACACACACACACACACACACACACACACACACACACACACACACACACACACACACACACACACACACACACACACACACACACACACACACACACACACACACACACACACACACACACACACACACACACACACACACACACACACACACACACACACACACACACACACACACACACACACACACACACACACACACACACACACACACACACACACACACACACACACACACACACACACACACACACACACACACACACACACACACACACACACACACACACACACACACACACACACACACACACACACACACACACACACACACACACACACACACACACACACACACACACACACACACACACACACACACACACACACACACACACACACACACACACACACACACACACACACACACATACACATACACACACACACACACACAAATACACACACACACACACACAAACACACAAACATACACACACAAACGCACAACCACTAGTGTACACCGGAAAGACGGAGATTGGGGTGCACATAAGCGTACAATCTACTTACGAAATGGACATCGAGTGTGTCTTGGAAAAGTTATTCTGATGGAATGAAGTGGTCGCTACAGAAATGCTGACGTTCGTTTGTGAGAGAATGCCATTATTTTTTGTAACTTTCGTGAGTTGTGACGTGCGTTGAAGCCACAACAACAACGACAACAACTACAACAACAACAACAACAGCAGCCAAAATGTCGTCACACCAACAACTCCTGCAACTGCTTTCCCCAGTGCAGCAACAACTACAACAACAAGCCTTCAGAGAATCTCAACAACAACAGCAACAACAACTCTTCCACTCCACGCAACAAATCTCTGATAAATTCAACTCGTTCCAACGACAACAACAACAAAAACAACAACAAAAAAACATAAAACTACACCACTCACAACACCACAGACCCTCTCAAGCACCAGTAACCACCTCCCACACCGACCAGTCCACACTCACCCACACCTGGCCTTCCCAACAACAACCACAACAACCGCAACAACCCCAACAACAACCACAACAAAAACCACAACAACCACAACAACAACCACAACAACCTCTAATCTTCCACCACGACGAAGCCATCGACACGAGCGCCTTCAAGCTCTCCTACGTCGACTTCCCGCCTAGGTGCGCAGGCGCGGGCAACGTCATCTGCAACCCCGACTACGAACGCTTCGAGTGCGTGCCCATCGTGACCAATGCCTTTTGACCATTCATAATATCATCAATTATTATTATTGATATTATTACTATGATTATTTTGTTTATGCCACTAATATTGAAAACGACATGATGCTTGGCAGCTGCCTCCTGAAGAAAGCGAACGACTGGCTGAGACTGAACCCCGCCTTGAAAGTGAAGACGTGTGAGAGTGTCGAGGTCAAAGGTAGACTGCACTGCCATGCCGCATGAAGCTACATCACACCACACCACACCACACCACATCACCCTACCACACCACAGCACCCTACCACACCACACCACATCACACCACACCAACCACACCACACCACACTACCACACCACCCTACCACACCACACCTACCACACCACACCACCCAACCACACCACACCAACCACACAGGTCGCTACGATGGAGTGGTCGACACAAACAAAAGTTGCTTTTTCGAAGCAGACCACAGCAAGAGACGCATGCGAAATCTTTTCGTCAGACTTCTCAGGTGCACCTGATGATGATACTTTTAAGGATGCTGCTGATGATGATACTCCATGTTAATGATGATAATAATCTGCGAGGTGCTCCTGATGATGATACTCAAAACCAAGCCTTCTTCCTTGCACCATGCAGGTTGTGGGTGGTGCACAAGGGGGCAGGGGACCCGGCAGAGGCGCAGCAGCTGGGCTACGTCAACCTGGTGCCCTCCCGCAACGAGCTGGGAGCCTTCGAGAACTTCGGAGACACCGTCAGGAAGTTTAATGCGCACCTGAGATGCAGGCCCTTGCCTGGTGGGTGGGAGGGAGGGTTGGGTGAGTGGGGTGGATGATGGGAAGGTGAGGGTGGAGGGGGGTGGGGGGAAGGTTGGGTGAGTGGAGTGGATGATGGGAAGGTGAGGGGGGGTGGATAATGGGAAGGTGAGGGGGGGGGGGGGGGGTGGAGGGAATGAATGAGAGGAAGAGAAAGTAATAGTTGCTGAAAACTGTTGAGTGCCTGGTGGATGGGGGAAGACTTTATCGTAGCCTTCAATTCAGGGCTTCTGGAGCGCCAACACGCATCTCTCTTGCACACACCACACAGGCAAGATCCTGAACGTCGAGACGCAAGAGATGAAGTTCCATGAGTGGGGGGTGGGCGTCGATCCTGACGAATCGTGTTGGGTGGAGAGTGTCAAGTTCAACATCTCCTTCCTCGTCATCATCAGAGTCTTCTTCCAACTTGGACCCCCTGCCTATGAGGAGATCGGTGCGTGGTGGAGGAGGTGGGTGGTGAAGGAGGTGGGTGATTGAAAAGGGGGTGGTGGGTGGTAGAGGGTGGTTAATTTCGGAAATGGGTGGTGGATGAAATGGCGGGTTGTTGAAGGTGTGAGAGGGTTTTGATGAGGAGGGTGGGTAAGGAAATGAGTGTTGCATGGTGAAGAAAGGTGCAAACAAAAGCTCAGACAACCACGCAGGCTGCGCAGACTTCGTGCCCAGCAACCTGGACCAGGGCTCGCACTTCTCGGTGCCCAGCTTCGAAAAGTTCGAGAGGGTCTTCAGCAAGGCCTCCTCCTGGGTGAGGTTCCAGCGCAACATCAACGTCACCAACGTGCAGTCGATCGACTACAAGATGAAGAACGACTTCGGTGGGTCGGTGCTGTGTTGTGTCATCGGAGTGAGTGTGGCAGTGATATTCATCCCACCATCCCACCACACCATCCCACCCCACACTATTCCACCATACTACTCACCACCACACCATCCCACCCCACACTACTCCACCATACAACTCACCACCACACCATCCCACCCCACACTGCTCCACCATACTACTCACCCCCTCACCTCATTCCCCACCACAACCACAAAGACGCCAGTGACTTGGACACACAGCGCTCCTTCTTCGTGGAGTCAGGTCGCTACACCACCAAGTACCTGAGGATTCTGCGTGTGTGTTTCACTCGCTCCTTCCAACAACAACTGCTACTGCAACAACCCCTGCAAGCACAACAACTACTCCTGCAACAACCCTTACAAGCACAACAACTGCACATGCTTCAACAACAGTACTTCTTCCAACAACAACAACAACAACAACAACAACAACAACAACAACAACAACAACAAAAACAACAACAACAACAACAACAACAACAACAAGACGACCATCCCCATTCGAAACTCCGTCGCCAACTTTCCATCACGTCACCGTGCTCTCAAATCTCAAACAACATCAACAACAACATCAACAACAATATCAACAACAAAAACAACATCAACAATAACAACAACATCAATGACATCAACAACAACAACGAAAGCACCAACAACAGTAGCAACAACAACAGCGACAACAGCGACGACGACTACTACTTCAACTCCAGCAAGCCAATCACCGAGTGCCGCTACGTCACCTTCGAGCCAATGATGATTTCGTCCGGAGGCATCATTGGTGCGTGTGGTGGTTGTCGTGGTGGTAGTGGTGGTGGTGGTAGTGGTTGTCGTGGTGGTGGTTGTCTTGGTGGTGGTGGTGGTGGTGGTTGTGGTGGTGGTCGTGGTAGTGGTAGTGGTCGTGGTGGTGGTGGTAGTGGTTGTCGTGGTAGTGGTTGTCGTGGTGGTGGTCGTGGTGGTTGTCGTGGTGGTTGTGGTGGTAGTGGTCGTGCGTGTGGTGGTCGTGGTGGTGGTTGTCGTGGTGGTGGTGGTTGTGATAGTGGTCGTGGTGGTGGTTGTCGTGGTGGTGGTTTTCGTGGTGGTTGTCATGGTAGTTGTCATGGTGGTTGTCGTGGTGGTTGTCGTGGGTGATGATGGTTATAGGGGTTGTTTGGAGAAAAGATAGAGCAAAGAAGGGAGTAGATGGACAGATGCTTGATGGCAGGCAGTCCATGCACCACGCCACCTGACAGGCATTCCCCTCTTCGAACGCCTCTCAGAGACGATGAAGAGAGCGATGAGTTGGTTGAACCAGAACAAGCAAGGTGGCCCTCACTTCAAAGCCTCGCTCACTCTTTTTCTAACTCTCTTCTCATCACTATCTCTCATCATCACTATCTCTTCTCATCACTATCTCTCATCTCATCACTATCTCTTCTCATCACAACCATCAACATCTTTCAAAAATTCTATCAATAAAAAGTTGCTACTCTTGTGATATACCACACCACTCTAACCACAAGCATTCCATCCACGAACCACACACCAGACCTGAAGCTGATCTCAGCGGAGACTGTTCCAGTACGCATGTTCTCAGGCAACCAATACGGCAACCACGAAGTGACCTACACGTGGAACAGAGGCGAGCAGAAGGAGTTCTGGCTCCTCGTCATCCGCCTCTACCTCTCGGGCCGCATCGACGTTGTGCCGCCAAACGTCGTCATGCCCGCCTTCCTGCACAAGAGCGGCAACGAGCACTGCTGTGTGATCGCCTGATGGGGGTGTGTGAGTGTGTTTGGGGGATTTTTATTGCGACGAAATGATTGTGATAGGATGAATCAATTGGGGTGAAATGAATGTGTTAGAGTGAATTTAATAGTGGCGAAATGATTATTACAAGGTGAATTGCATCAGGCTTCAAGAAGAATTGTTTAATCTTGCCAAATAATGTGAGCATTCTCAGTGAACTTTCAGTGAAATAGACCCTTGTTTGTTTTCAAGAAGAGATAATAAGGAGTTGATGGGGTGGGTTTAGTGGAGGTTGGAAGGGAGAGAAGTGTATGCAAATGGTGCAGTAAAGTGTTGTAGTTGGGGAAAGAGAAAGTTGCTGTTCCAGTTTGTTTAAAAACTTTTTTGAGCTCCTTCCTTATCCAGGTGAGTCAGAGGGCATCCAGTTCTCCAATACATCCGTCCAAACTTTCATCCACCCATCTGTCAATCCAAACTTTCATCCACCCATCTATCCATCCATCCATACATTCATCTATCCATCCATCCATCCATTCATCCACCCATTCATCCATACATTCATCTATCCATCCATCCATACATTCATCCATCCATTCATCTTTCCATTTATCATAATATATATTATTATTTTATTTTGATTATTATTTTCCAACTGTTCATTTGGATTCACCCAAATGCTTTCGATGCTAATTTAAATACTTCAAATACCATCATCATCATCATAATCATCCTCATCCTCATTCTCATTCTCATCATCAGCACCACCTCCATCATCATCAGCACCACCTCCACCATCATCAGCACCACCTCCATCATCATCAGCACCACCTCCATCATCATCAGCACCACCTCCATCATCATCAGCACCACCTCCATCATCATCAGCACCACCTCCATCATCATCAGCACCACCTCCATCATCATCAGCACCACCTCCATCATCATCAGCACCACCTCCACCATCATCAGCACCATCTCCATCATCATCAGCACCACCTCCATCATCATCAGCACCACCTCCATCATCATCAGCACCACCTCCATCATCATCAGCACCACCTCCATCATCATCAGCACCACCTCCACCATCATCAGCACCCCCTCCACCATCATCAGCACCATCTCCATCATCATCAGCACCACCTCCATCATCATCAGCACCACCTCCATCATCATCAGCACCACCTCCATCATCATCAGCACCACCTCCATCATCATCAGCACCACCTCCATCATCATCAGCACCACCTCCATCATCATCAGCACCATCTCCATCATCATCCGCATTTTCCTTCTCGTTATCATTAGTGGAAACATTTGCTGATTAGAACAGGCACTCTACCAGAAGATAACAATAAAACTACTACTACTACTACTACTACTACTACTACTACTACTACTACTACTACTACTACTACTACTACTACTACTACTACTACTACTACTACTACTACTACTACTACTACTACTACTACTACTACTACTACTACTACTACTACTACTACTACTACTACTACTACTACTACTACTACTACTACTACTACTACTACTACTACTACTACTACTACTACTACTACTACTACTACTACTACTACTACTACTACTACTTCTACTACTACGGCTACTGCTACAAAAACACATTACAAAGCTTCTACAGATAAGACGCGTGCTCCAAATAGTTATGACGTCATGCGTATTTAAAGAATATATGACGTCACTGAGTATTTCCACCTCGCTATGCGTCATCAACGCTTCTCTACCCCGCTTTGAATCGTCACAAAACTTTTGTAGTGGTGGTGATGATGATAGTTGAAGAGGGGTTGATAATGATTCCTTCTTCGAACTGATTGTTTAGCTCTAGAAACGTCAGAAGAGCGACTCACGCTGTGGCAGACACGCCCAAGGTCTGTGTGACCTGGTCGTTGTTGTTGTTTGTATTGTTGTTTCTGTTACTGTTTGTATTGTTGTTTGTATTGTTGTTGGCGTTGTTGCTGAGACAGGTTATGGATAAGTGTCGTACTTGAAAACATTCATTGAGAGATGGAAAGATTATTTATATATATATATGTATGTGTGTGTGTGTGTGTGTGTGTGTGTGTGTGTGTGTGTGTGTGTGTGTGTATGTATGTGTGTGTGTGTGTGTGTGTGTGTGTGTGTGTGTGTGTGTGTGTGTATGTATGTATGCGTGTGTGTGTATGTGTGTGTTTGTATAGTTATGTTGGTGCATGTGGATATGACGCATGCTTTAAAGAGCGACTTTCGCGCCACTAACACCACTGCAGTCTGTCTCTTGGGAGGTAGTTGTGTTTGTAATTGTTTTTGTATTTGTAGAAGAAGAACTGAAACAAGAAGAAGAAGAAAAATAGGAACTGCGCAGCAACAATGGATAACCATAACTCTCTGATCAAGGATATCAAAGCCAAAACTGTGAGACACACTTACTAGACCAAACGAGACCACACCTCCACACTCACCACACCACTCTACACCCCCACACTTACCACCCCACTTTACACCCCCACACTTACCACCCCACTCTACACCCCCACACTTACCATCCCACTTCACATCCCAACACTTTTCACACCACTCCACACTCTCACTCTAACCACACCACTCTAACCACACCACTCTACATCCCCACACTTACCACACCAACCACATCAACACCAACCACATCAACACCAACCACACAATCAACCACACCAACACCAACCACATCAACACCAACCACACCAACACCAACCACATCAACACCAACCACACAATCAACCACACCAACACCAACCACACAATTAACCACACCAACACCAACCACATCAACACCAACCACACAATCAACCACACCAACACCAACCACACTTCTTCATTAACCACTCCAAACCACACTTCCTCACCAAGCACACCACCACCGTTGCACACAGGACCACTTCTCAGGCATACAGCACAGTTGGACTCTCAGAGGGGTGGAGAGGAGGCTGCAGGAGGTGGAAGAAGTGGAAGCAACTTTCTCCTCTCTCCTCCTTCTACCCAATCCACCTACCGTACACTATATAACTTTTTTGAATAAAAAAATAAGATTATTGAAGATAAGAATACTAATAAAATACTGCTAATAATAATAAAAACAACAACAAAAAATCATAAAATAATAATTTTCATTACTAGCACAACTTCTTCGAACACAGGTCAATGATGATGATGATGATGGCGATGGTGATGATGATGATGCATCAGCACTCCTCAGCCGTTTGGAGGTAGTTCCCATATGGGAGTTGATGCTAAGAGTGGCCATGATGATGATGTAGATGATGATGATGGAGATGATGATGATGTAGATGATGATGCTGGAGATGATGATGATGGAGATGATGATGATGGTGATGATGATGCTGGAGATGATGATGATGGTGATGATGATGATGGAGATGATGATGATGGTGATGATGATGATGGAGATGATGATGCTGGAGATGATGATGATGGTGATAATAGTATTGATGATGATTGAAGGAGATGGCGAGAGGAAAGAAAGATTGCATGAAGATGATGCAAGCTGTAGCCGAGCTGCAGGAAGCAGTGAATGTAGGTGGTGAGGGTAGATTGATGGATTTATGGATTGATGGATGTATGAATTGATAGATGGATGGATGGATGGATGGGTGGATGGATAGATGGATAGATGGGTAGATGGATGGATGGATGGAGTGGATTGATGGATAGATGATGATCAACAGCACATTCCAGCAATTAGCACCTTTCGTCACGCTTCCTCTAGCCTCATTAATCTCAATAACTGACAAAATAATTAAATAAATAATGAATAAATAAATAGGAAATAATTGAATAAACAATAATTAATAAATAAATGAATAAGCATTAAATAAGCAACCAATAAATCTCTTCAGAGTCTTTCACACGGCATCGAGCAAAGAGCTTACAGCCTTTCACAACAAGTCTTCAAGAAGCACCATAACAACCGCTTTAAAAACAACAAGAATAACAACAGCAAAAACAAAAACAACAACAACATCATTTCGGAAAATGCTCCAGGATTTCTACCTTCCTCCACTCAAGTGAAGTCTTCAACAACTGATGCACAACCCCAACAACTAATCAAACACTCTTATCACAATCTACGACTTACCACCACCAACTTGACACTACTTCTACCTCCAAATTCATAAAACCATGACCAGTCCAACAACAACGACAACACAACAACAACAACAACACAACAACAACAACAACAACACCACACCAGGAGTGCATCGGGGCACTGGCGCGGACATGGAGGTGGATTGGTGACGTCATGAGGTGTGCCTCCCTGCATGCCCTACATGCTTCTGAGTGGCACCAGGTGGGTGGAGAAAGGAGGAAAGAGTGAATGAGAGGGAGAGATAGGGAGAGGATAGAAAGGGTGAATGAGAGGGAGAGATAGGGAGAGGATAGAAAGGGTGAATGAGAGGGAGAGATAGGGAGAGGATAGAAAGGGTGAATGAGAGGGAGAGATAGGGAGAGGATAGAAAGGGTGAATGAGAGGGAGAGATAGGGAGAGGATAGAAAGGGTGAATGAGAGGGAGAGATAGGGAGAGGATAGAAAGAGTGAATGAGAGGGAGAGATAGGGAGAGGATAGAAAGAGTGAATGAGAGGGAGAGATAGGGAAAGGATAGAAAGAGTGAATGAGAGGGAGAGATAGGGAGAGGATAGAAAGGGTGAATGAGAGGGAGAATGGAGTGGAATCGAATGAAAGAGTGTGGAAGATGGAAAGAAGGATAACATGAAGTGACTGACCCTAGTTGGTGCACGAGGTGGAGGAGGGAGATGAGTGTTTGGAAGAGGACTTGGAAGCGATGACGTTACGTCTGGAAGAAACCTCACGTGATTGTGCAGCTGGTGAGGATGAAGCAGGCCTTCTGCAATGCATGCAGGTGGGTACGTCAAAGAGTTGAGGTTTTCAACCCGCCCACCTTTCCATTCCCCCTTCACTCCATCCCCCCTTCACTCCATCCCTCCTTCACTCCATCCTCCCTTCACTCCATCCCCCCTTCACTCCATCCCTCCTTCTTTCCATCCCCCCTTCACTCCATCCTCCCCTTCTTTCCATCCTCCCTTCACTCCATTCCCCCTTCACTCCATCCCCCCTTCACTCCATCCCTCCTTCACTCCATTCCCCCTTCACTCCATCCCCCCTTCACTCCATCCCCCCTTCACTCCATCCCCCCTTCACTCCATCCCCCCTTCACTCCATCCCCCCTTCACTCCATCCTCCCTTCACTCCATCCTCCCTTCACTCCATCCCTCCTTCACTCCATCCTCCCCTCACTCCATCCCCCCGTCACTCCATCCTCCCTTCACTCCATCCTCCCTTCACTCCATCCACCCTTCACTCCATCCCCCCTTCTTTCCATCCCCCCTTCACTCCATCCTCCCTTCACTCCATCCTCCCTTCACTCCATCCC
The DNA here is from genome assembly GCA_943735955.1 of Piscicola geometra. Taxonomy (NCBI): domain Eukaryota; kingdom Metazoa; phylum Annelida; class Clitellata; order Hirudinida; family Piscicolidae; genus Piscicola; species Piscicola geometra. The sequence continues at coordinate 453,555 of OX030963.1, forward strand.
CCCTTCACTCCATCCCTCCTTCACTCCATCCCCCCTTCACTTCATCCTCCCTTCACTCCATCCTCCCTTCACTCCATCCTCTCTTCACTCCATCCCCCCTTCACTCCATCCCTCCTTCACTCCATCCCCCCTTCACTCCATCCTCCCTTCACTCCATCCTCCCTTCACTCCATCCCTTCTTCACTCCATCCCCCCTTCACTCCATCCTCCCTTCACTCCATCCTCCCCTCACTCCATCCCCCCGTCACTCCATCCTCCCTTCACTCCATCCTCCCTTCACTCCATCCACCCTTCACTCCATCCCCCCTTCTTTCCATCCCCCCTTCACTCCATCCTCCCTTCACTCCATCCCCCCTTCACTCCATCCCTCCTTCACTCCATCCCCCCTTCACTCCATCCCCCCTTCACTCCATCCCTCCTTCACTCCATCCCCCCTTCACTCCATCCTCCCTTCACTCCATCCTCCCTTCACTCCATCCCCCCTTCACTCCATCCCCCCTTCACTCCATCCCCCCTTCACTCCATCCTCCCTTCACTCCATCCTCCCTTCACTCCATCCCTTCTTCACTCCATCCCCCCTTCACTCCATCCTCCCTTCACTCCATCCCCCCTTCACTCCATCCCCCCTTCACTCCATCCTCCCTTCACTCCATCCCCTTTTCACTCCAACCTCCACTCAATACACCTTCAAGACATCACTCCACTTCACCATTTTCATTTTGTCCACCTCTCCTGCAACCCTTTGGCAGTCAGTAGAGCTGGCGTTGCGGCAGTGGGAGGTGAGGGTGGTGGAGGTGTGGAGGAGGGCGTCTAAGTTGCATCCGCTGGAGAAGAGACTGGAGAAGTTGGAAAAGCCTGAGCCTGCCGTCGTGATGGTGGAGTATGTGGATGGAGAGGTGAGGAGGGAGTGGTTTGATGAGGATGAGGATGAGAAGATGATTAAAATGATAATAGTGGGAGAGGTGAGCAAAGGTGAAATAAGTTTTTGGAAAGGTCAGAAAAGTTGATTGGAAGAGAGTTGAAGGGCAGGGAGACATGTAAATGCAAACAACTGACCAGATCTCTCTGAGGGAGAACGAGGAGGTCATATTGCTGGACAACAGCCAACCAGATCGCTGGAAAGTGAAGAGTGCCAAAGGTCAAGAGGCGTGGTTGCCTCCTGTCATCATCCGAATGCCTGCAGCTGATTGGCGGGTAGAGGAGAAGGTTGCCAGGTAGGAAGGAACGGTTGCTAGGTGGGAGGAGAGGGTTGCTAGGTGGGAGGGAGAGTGGAAAGGAGGTGGAGTTTCAAAGCTTGTGTTCGCCATTGCAGACTTTCTTCAAAGCTGATGGCAGGCTGGATGCAAGTGCTCAAGAAGTGTGGTGTGCAGGTTCTGTCTTCCAGTCTGCGCCACTTGCAGGCTGACTACCAAAGTCACGAGGTACGCCACCTGGTAAATGAAATATAATTTGTTTCTCCCATACAACACTAACCATTGCAGATCGGTGCCTTGCAGTCATTGCAAGTCACAAGCAAGGAGGTGTTGTTGAAGGTGTTGCAGGAAGTGGAGAGTACCCTGCGGCTGCACTGGAAACACCATGATGCCTTCATCAATGTGCAAGAACGAATATCCTGTCTCCGATTCATCCTCGAGGAGATGGATGGAGAAGAAATAGATAAAGGAGAAACGGATGAAAATGGCTTAAGTGGGACAAAAAGAAAGATCTATGCTGACAAAGTGGCTGAGAGGATAACGATGTTGGGTCGCATCATTGAGCTGTACAAGGTGTGACTTTCATTCACTTTTCCTTCTATCTCTTCCTTCCATCTCTTCTTTCCATCTCTTCCTTCCATCTCTTCCTTCCATCTCTTCCTTCCATCTCTTCCTTCCATCTCTTCCTTCCATCTCTTCCTTCCATCTCTTCCTTCCATCTCTTCCTTCTATCTCTTCCTCCCATCTCTTCCTTCCATCTCTTCCTTCCATCTCTTCCTTCCATCTCTTCCTCCCATCTCTTCCTTCCACCTCTTCCTTCCATCTCTTCCTTCCATCTCTTCCTTCCATCTCTTCCTTCCATCTCTTTCTTCCATCTTATTTCACCCACCACAACTGCCCCCAAGGCCATCACAACTGGTTGCAGCACTCTGAAGGTCGCCATGCAAACCTCCAGGTCTCAAAGGACGGTGCCGCCGCAGCAGTGGGAGAAAATGAATTTCGTAAACGGGGAGAAGATTTCCAGGTAAGAGAGGAAAAAAACTCAAAAGTGAATGAAAGAAAGCTGAATAAATCGACACATAATAACTGCATTGCGAGTGACGAACTTCTCTATTCATGATCGCAGGCACTGGCATGAGGAGCTCAGTGAGTCAGACAACAGAAGTCTGGACAGCAGGCGTTTCGAGATGGGAGGCCTCAAGTACGAAGACACCGTCTCCATGACAACGCCCCCGATCCACACTGCCACCATCACCATCGTGCCCTCCTCCCAACACCCTGCCACCCTCTTCCGCCTCACTTCGGTCGATAATGACGTGCATGTGAGGGTGGCTGTGCCGAAGAAAGACAGTTGTGGGAAAGCTGCTGCTGCTGCTGCTGCTGCTGGTGGTGGTGGTGCTGCTGATGGTGGTGGTGGTGGTGAAAACACTTTCAAGTCAGAAGCAATCACCATCGCCACCACTCCCAAGTACCCCACCCTGAGGTTCACAGTCGATCTGAAAGCGCTCGACACACCTGAAAACTCAGTGGAGAGCTCCAGTGAGAGTGGTTTTTCAGAGTGTCTGACCACACAGCACTCACAAAGGTTCCATGCAGGCGAAGGTGCGACCGATGCAGTAGAATACCTGTTCGACAAGATGGCCAATGGTCTCCACCCTTCCTCTACCATCACTGCATACCACCATTCTACCGAAACACCCTTCAGCCACTCTTCTACCACTTCCACTCAACACCACTCCACCACCTGCGTGCACTCCAACCCTTCCCAAATCACTCAAGAGCTCGCTGAGGAACACTTGATGAGGGGCAGTAGAACAGACTATGAAGGTGGGAAAGGTGCTTAAGTTAGAGAGGCAAATGAATAATTAAGGAAGGGGGAGTGGTTCTAGGAAGTGCTTCCAATCAAATACCACATCCCAACAGGCGCCTCTCTGGGCATGGCGACTGAGACGAGGACAGCCGAGACAGAGCAGGTGACATCCGCTGAGATGGAAGAAGACCGCACTTACGTGATCGGAGGAGTGCTGGAGAAGAGCAGTGGAAGTATGGTTTCGTTGCTGGAAGCGATCGAGAAAGGCCTGGTGGTGCCCGCTGAAGGAGTGTACGTGGATGGAGGCAGGAAGATGCCCATCCCCGAGGCGATGACCAAGGGCTGGATCAAGGTGGTGGGCTCAAGTGTGAGGAGGGGCAAGGAAAGGTTTTCTTCAGTGGGCATCATCACTATCAGGACCGTCAAGGAAACCATCAGGGCGTATGTGGTGGAAGGGGTGGTGGATACAGAGACGGGAGAGATGGTGGAGGGAAGGCAGGCTGTGGAGAGGGGCTTGTTGGATGAGAATGAAGGATGGGTGCTGGATGCGAAGGCCAACAAGAAGATGCTGATCTCTGATGCAGCTGAGCTGGGTGAGCATTAAACTTCAAATTTACTAACTTCTGCAACCACCACCCAGCAAAATGTCACTTCTCCCAACCACCTCGCAACACAGGCTTGGCTAAACTGGACTACACTGGCGAGGCAGCAGCACCAGAGGTGGTGGTTAAGTCATATGTAGTAAGGGCTGCAGTCGACACGGCGGCTAAGAAGACGGTGGCGTTCGATGAAGCTGTCGCCAGAGGCATCATCGACGTGCAGAGTGGCGCGTTCCGAGACAGCAGGAGTGGCGAGCGGATGTACGTGGGAGAGGCGATCATGAGAGGTTTCTTGAAGGCGAGGTTGCTGGGCGAGGAGGATGAGGGTGGCTTGATGATCGACCCGTGCAACAAGATGGTGGTGGAGAAGACGAAGACGATCAGGAGCAAGTTGCTGAACCCGCTGAGGGTGATCAGTGCCTTCAAGATGGCAGCTGACAAGAAGACGGTGTCTCAAGAGAAGGAAGGAAAGGAAAAAAGTGTGTAAGGTGGAAGAAAAGAGAGAAGATGAGAGAGAGTGGGAGAGGGGAGAAAAAATGAGAAAGAGTGGGAGAAGGGAGAGAAGATGAGAGAGAGTGGGTAAAAGAAATTGTTGAATGCAAAGATGTGAAGGGCTGGTAGTGAGGACATGGTGTGAAAATGATGGATGCTAAAGGGAAGGAGAGGTGTGGGAGGGGAGTGTGGAGGGAGGGTGTGGGAGGGTAGTGTGGAGGAAGGTTGTGGGAGGGAAGTGTAGAGGGAGGATGTGGAGGAACGCTTCAAAGACGAAGAAGGCTTTGTGTAATTAATCATCATAAATTTAAACTCCATGAAAGACCATTGTAGATTTGTAAAAAAACAAAAAATTCGACTTTTCTGTGACTGCGTGTAATAGTGAAGATGAATTTACGATGATTTGGAAGAGAGGATCAAGGGATGATGATGATGATTCTGAAAGTGAATGATCATGATGAGAATGAGGATGATGATGCTGATGATGATGACGTATTCTTGGAGAGACCTCGAGCAACTTGAGTGCGTACAGCAATTACGCCTGCTTCGAGAAGCAATCAGCCTGCTGGATGAGGAGGAAGAAAAGGAGGAGGAAGAGGAGGAGGAAGAAAAGAAGGAAGATGAGGAGGAGAAGGAGAAGGAGGAGGAGGAGTTACCAAAGGACCCTGTTCTCTTATTTTTTTTTTCTTTTAACTTTTGTTTTTAATATTTTTTTTCAAAAAGATAATTTATTTATTGTCTACTTCTAATTATTTTTATTAATTATGTTTTTGTTTAGTTATTTTATTATTATTTATTTATTGTTTCTTCCTTATTCCTTTTTTTCCATCTTCACACACCTTCCTCCCTCTCTGCATCACCAAATGCCTCTTAAACCTGCATAACAGACCTGATCAATATGCCCTGTGAACACCTCATGCAAATGTATCTACGTGTGTGTACGCGTACGTATGTGTGTGTGCGTATGTATGTGTGTGTGCATGCGTGTTGGTATGTATGTGTGTGTGTGTGTGTGCATGCGTGTAGGTATGTATGTGTGTATGTGTGTGTGCATGCGTGTAGGTATGTGTGTTTGCGCATGCGTGTACGCGTGTGTGTGTGTGTGCGTACGTCAGGAGTGGCATGCGTGCAGACAGGCGTGCAGACGTCGTATGACGGAGGAGGATACACAGGACGGCAGTGAGAGTGCATGACGACTGCACGCGAAAGCTCTTCAGAGTTCTTCGATGCTTTGCAGTCCTTCGCAACAACTAACACTGCAACAACTAACACTGCAACTGCTAACAGTGCAACAACTAGTACTGCAACTGCTACCAGTGCAACATTTTTATTGTCAAACTATACTGTGGGAGTGTTACTTGGATATCTGTTACTGCCTGTTACTGAAGTGTTGTTGTGGTGTTTTTGTGTGGTAGTGTTGCAAAAATGGCATTGTGAGTAGTTGTGAGATCTAGCACAACAAGAACAACAACAAACAACAACAACAACAACAACAACAACAACAAACAACAACAGTGGCATGGAGCCACGTAACGAGGGTGACAGTGAGAGCAAGTTGAGAAGGATCAACGAAGAGTTTGAGCAACAACAATACCAGCAACAACTCATGCAACAAAACCTGCAAAACCTTCAGCAACAACAACAGCGCTACCAGCAACAACAACAGCATGCCACAGACAATCAGCCAATGCAAAACGGCTATGATTACACTCACACCTTTCAAGCACAACAACTACTGCAACATCAACAGAATCTACAACAACAACAGCAACAACAACTACAACAACAACAACAACAACAACTACAGCAGCAACATCAACAACTACAATACGTGCAACAAGAACAACATCTATATCATCCAAAACTAGCAGACAACTCACCCCTTCACCAACAACACCAACAGCAAAAACAACAACCACAACAACACCAGCAACAACAACAACATCAACAACAACACCAGCAACAACATCACCCGCCAAGTAAACCTGTCGAAGCAAGCAAAGGAAAGGTTTGTGATACTGTGAAAAGCTAATGTCTTCTCAAAAACAACTCAACATGAAAACACTCAACACAACAACACTCAACAACACGACAACAACACAAAGCAACAACAAAAACACAAACACAACAACACGAGAACAAGACGGGCAGACGTCAGTTGGTCTGGAAGTTCACTTGGTCACATCGATGCCTAGATGCTCATCTCTGCTGCTGCTTCTCTGAGATCATTACCATCTCCACCACTATCTCCTCCTCCATTATTTTATTCTTTCAGATCATTATCATCTCCACGACCTTCTTCATCTTTTTCATTTTATTCTTTTTTGATCTTGCTTTGTTTTTTCCCGTCGATTCAACCTTCCACTCATCCATTTATCCTCCACTCATCCTATCAATCCACACTTCTATCAATCCACACTTTCACCAATCCATCTTCTTACGCACTTTTCCACCACCCACCCACCCACCACCCACCCACCCACCACCCACCCACCCACCACCCACCCACCCACCACCCACCCACCCACGCACCCACCCACCCACCCACCCACCACCACCCACCCACCACCCACCCACCACCCACCCACCACCCACCCACCCACCACCTACCACCCACCCATCACCCACCACCCACCCACCCACCACCCACCCACCACCCACCCACCACCACCCACCATCACCCACCCACCACCCACGCACCCACGCATCCACCCACCCACCACCCACCCACCCACCACCCACCCACCTACCACCCATCACCCACCCACCACCACCCACCCACCCACCACCCATTACCCACCCACCCACCACCCACCACCCACCACCACCCACCCACCCACCACCCACCATCACCCACCCACCACCCACGCATCCACCCACCCACCACCCACCCACCCACCCACCCACCACCCACCCACCACCACCCACTCACCACCACCCACCACCCACCCACCAGCCACCACCCACCCACCAGCCACCACCATCACCCACCACCACCCACCCACCCACCACCCACCCACCACCACCCACCCACCACCACCCACCCACCACCCACCCCTCTCTCCACAGGGCGAGGGCATTTCCAGCTTCTTGAGGGCTGCCAGGGCAGGCAACCTCGACAAGATCCTCGACTCTCTCAGCAGTGGCTTCGACATCAACTCCGCTAACAGCGTCTGTTGCCTACTCATCATCATCATCATCATCACCATCATCGTCATCATCATCATCATCCTCATCCTCATCCTCATCATCATCGTCATCATCATCACCATCACGACAGAACGGTTTGAATGCCTTGCACCTGGCAAGCAAGGAGGGTCACGTGGCATTGGTGGCAGAGCTGCTGGCCAGGGGGGCAGACTATGACGGAGTGACCAAGGTTGGTTTGGTGGAGGAGTGGTTCCGGGAAAAATGAGATGAATTGATGAATATGCAAGAGTCTTGCGAAGCGATAAACAACATAATCACTACAAGCACAACTAAATTACAACTTACAACTCTTACAAAAAAAGCTTCCAACTACCACAACAACAACAACTGCTACTACGCCGCACAGAAAGGCAACACTGCGTTGCACATCGCGTCGTTGGCAGGCCAGGAAGAGATCGCCAGCATGCTCGTCAGCCATGGAGCCAACGTCAACGTGCAGTCGCAGGTATGATGCCGTATATGATATTCCGCTAAGCTCTTTGCAGCCGCTGTTGACTCCTTCAATTCACTTCTCCGTTTTCTTCTTCTCACTCTTCCATCCATCCCTGCCTTCCCGCACAGAACGGCTTCACGCCCTTGTACATGGCAGCGCAGGAGAACCACGCCACGGTCGCCTCCTTTCTGCTGCAGCATGGAGCCGACCCTGCTCTCACCACTGAGGTGGCTGGGAGATGGAGGGAAAGAGAGAAGGATGGAAAGTAAGATAGAGAGAAGGAGGAAAGTAAGATAGAGAGAAGGAAGAGAATTGAAGAGAGATAGTGGAAAGAGAAGAGAGAGTGGAAATGAAATTGCAATGATGGCACGCCTGCATGTTGTTTGTTTGTGAGGGAGTTAATTGGCATGAGGCACGATCGTCATCGTAGATGATTTGTCGCTGTTTTGTGCTTTGAAACTTAATTAGAGACAAAGGCAACGCATGGTGATAATGATGATGATGATGATGGTGATGATGAGGATGATGGTGATGACGATAATAATGATGATGATGACGATGATGAAGCTGATGATGCTGATGCCTCTTCTCTCAGGACGGCTTCACGCCGATAGCAGTGGCGCTGCAGCAGGGCAACGACCGAGTGGTGGCGATCCTGCTCGAGAACGACGCCAAAGGACGCCTCAAGCTCTCAGCCCTCCACATGGCCGCCAAGAACGATGACGTCAAGGCCACTTCACTGTTGCTTAGCAACCACTATCCCACTGACACTGTCACTAAGGTGAGGGATGTCACTAAGGTGAGGGATGTCACTAAGGTGAGGGATGTCACTAAGGTGAGGGATGTCACTAAGGTGAGGGATGTCACTAAGGTGAGGGGTGTCACTAAGGTGAGGGATGTCACTAAGCTGAGGGATGTCACTAAGGTGAGGGATGTCACTAAGCTGAGGGATGTCACTAAGGTGAGGGATGTCACTAAGCTGAGGGATGTCACTAAGGTGAGAGATGTCACTAAGGTGAGGGATGTCACTAAGGTGAGGGATGTCACTAAGGTGAGGGATGTTACTAAGCTGAGGGATGTCACTAAGCTGAGGGATGTCACTAAGGTGAGGGATGTCACTAAGGTGAGGGATGTCACTAAGGTGAGAGATGTCACTAAGCTGAGGGATGTCACTAAGGTGAGGGATGTCACTAAGCTGAGGGATGTCACTAAGGTGAGGGATGTCACTAAGGTGAGGGATGTTAATAAGATGAGGGGTGTCACTAACGGGAGGGATTGGTCTCGGTGGAAATGAAGGACTGTTTGGAGGGAAAATATGAGATTGTGTTTTGTGTTGATTCGAAGAAGAATGATGGTGTGTTGAGGAGTGGTTGTGATGGAGGGTAGTGGTGGAGGGTAGTGGTGGTTGTGATGGAGGGTAGTGGTGGAGGGTAGTGGTGGTTGTGATGGAGAGTAGTGATGGTTGTGATGGAAGGTAGTGGTGGTTGTGATGGAGGGTAGTGGTGGTTGTGATGGAGGGTAGTAGTGGTTGTGATGGAGGGTAGTGGTGGTTGTGATGGAAGGTAGTGGTGGTTGTGATGGGGGTAGTGGTGGTTGTGATGGAGGGTAGTGGTGGTTGTGATGGAGGGTAGTGGTGGTTGTGATGGAAAGTAGTGGTGGTTGTGATGGGGGTAGTGGTGGTTGTGATGGAGGGTGGTGGTGGTTGTGATGGAGGGTAGTGGTGGTTGTTATGGAGGGCAGTGGTGGTGGTGCAGGAGTGGTTATTGAGTTGTATTAGAGTGGTGGTGGAACGAAGGCTCAGTGTCGATGTCAAATTGGATAAATTAGGACAAACATGAAAGAGCTTCGCGGGAACTATGCGGGCATCTGTATCCTTGCTTCATTCCCACACACGCTCATCAACGCACACGTCGCATGCGATCTCTTGTCGACGTCGTTCGCTGCTTTTTCGAACCTCTGTGTGCTCTTAACATTCCAAAACAAATATTTATATTGGTATCAACTTTCAATTTTGCACCATCTTTTACATTTGTATGCTTTGATAGGGTTACTTTGTGTTTGTGAACGAAACAACAAACAGTTTATTGAATCACCACTCTTCCCTTCCCACTCCTCCTTCTTCGTCTTCCCACCCTCCAGAGCGGCTTTACGCCACTGCACATAGCAGCACACTACGGCAACACGAGCGTCGCTGAGTTGCTGGTGCAGAGTGGAGCTGACGTCGACTACCGAGCCAGGGTGGGTGCATGCTTGCTTGCTGCAATGGCGCAAGTTCACTTTGACCAACTATCTCTCATTAACATCTACGCAACCCTCTCCAACCCTCTTGCAACCTCTTGCAACCTCCTCCACTCTCAACTCTTCTCCATCCTCCCAGAACTCCATCACTCCACTGCACATCGCAAGCAAGTGTGGTCGCAACGGCATGGTTTTGTTGCTGTTGGACAGCCACGCTGACATCGAGTCGCAAACGAAAGACGGCCTCACACCTCTGCACTGTGCCTCCCGCAGTGGCCATGACCAGGTCTCAATGCTTCGATTTCATTTTTTTCTTTTTTTTCTTAAACAACTTTTTAAATACTTTCTCCTTCGCACTCCAAGGTGGTGGACATGCTGCTGGAGAGAGGCGCTTCAGTTGTGGCTCGCACCAAGAGCCACCTGACGCCCCTGCACATGGCGGCTCAAGGGGACCACTACGACTGCGCCAGACTCCTCATCATCAAAAAAGCGCCCATCGATGACGTCACAGTGGTGCGTGGTGCTGATGACGATCACGATGACAATGATGATCAACTACTTTCTAATCACTTCTCCAATTTATTCTTACCTCTCTTCTGATCTCTTCTTAAAACCTTTTCCAATCTCTTTCTAATTCCGCTGTGAGCATCTTTCCAATCCTGTTCCCATCCTCAATCAACCTTCTTTCTTCATCACCATCTCACCCGCCCTGCCTTCCCACCAGGACTACCTCACTCCACTGCACGTGACGGCCCACTGCGGCAACGAGAGAGTGGCCAGACTGCTCCTCGACAAGAGGTGCCAAGTCGACGCCCGAGCCATGGTGGGAGGAATTGAATGATCACTATCATCATCATCTTACTTTTTTGACATATCTTCATTTTCAAACACTAATTTTAAATACATCTTGAATCAGGGCTATATTATTTTTTCAATGCAAGATTTAAAATATCACAACACATAAATGTATGCCACTACACATCACTTCACGCACACAAGAGATCCCTTCACGCACACACAACTTCACACTCTCAGAACGGCTTCACACCACTGCATGTGGCGTGCAAGAAGAACAAGCTGAAGCTGGTGGAGTTGCTGCTGCAGCACCAGGCCACCATCGAGGCCACCACTGAGGTTGCCGAGAGAATAAACTTTGTGAACTAAAAATAATTTTTGATAAAACCACATTGCATCAAATGACATTACGCTACCCTACCTTACCCTACAACACCACATATTACACCACACCACACCACAGTCAACCACACACCACACCACATTTAACCACACACCACACCACACCACACCACATTCAACCACACACCACACCAAACCACATTCAACCACACACCACACCACACCACATTCAACTACACACCACACCACATCCAACCACACACCACACCACAGTCTGGCCTCACTCCGCTCCACGTAGCTTCCTTCATGGGCCACTCCAAAATCGTCTCCCACCTCCTGCAGAACAGAGCCAACAACCTCCAAACGACCATCAGGTCCCTGACCTTCCATTCATTGAGATGATGCTACTGCTGCTGCTGATGAGGATAATGGTGTTGATAATGATGGCGAAGATTATTATTATTAATTTTATTGAATCCTTGTACTGCAACAGAGGCGAGTCGTGCCTGCACTTGGCAGCACGAGCGAACCAGCTTGACGTCATCAGACTGCTGCTGCTGCACGGAGCTGCTGTCGACCACGCCAACTCCAGGGTGCTGTGCTGTGGTGTGGTGTGCTGTGCTGTGGTGTGCTGTGCTGTGGTGTGGTGTGGTGTGCTGTGGTGTGCTGTGCTGTGGTGTGCTGTGCTGTGGTGTGCTGTGCTGTGGTTCAGTGGGTTCAAAGTACTGTGGTGTGCTTTACTTTTGTGTATCAGTGCCTCGAATGGGTGTGGTTAAACATAATTTAATCTGCGAAAAAATCAGTTTTTCTTTAACCACTTCAAACACCACCACTACAACCATTACTACAAACACTTCAACCACCACCACCACAACCACCACTACAACCACTTCAACCACAGCCACCACCACCACCACCACCACCACCACAACCACAACCACTTCAACTACCACCACCACCACCACAACCCCCACAACCACCACAACCACCACAACCACTACAGGAGCAGCAGACACCACTGCACATAGCTTCGAGACTGGGCAATGCTGAAGTGGTGGCGATGTTGTTGGAGGCCGGAGCGACTGTGGACGCGACCACCAAGGAGAACTACACTGCACTGCACGTGGCATGCAAGGAAGGGCATCTGGAAGTGGTTGACTTGCTGCTCAACAGGGGCGCTGACCTTTCCCTTGCCACCAAGGTATTGGCCAGGGTGATGTTGCTTGGTTTGGTGAGGAATCGTTACTTAACTTTTATAAAAACCATCGCTTTCATAACTATCATTACTACTACTATCATCACCACTACCACTACTATAACCACCACCACCACTACCACCATCTTCAGCGTGGTTTCACAGCATTGCATGTAGCTGTGAAGGGAGGAAAAGGAAGGGTGGTGGAGAGACTGGTCGAGAGGGGGGTGGTGGTGGATGGGGTGGGTGACAACGCACTCACTCCTCTCCACGTTGCCACCCACTACAGCCTCACACACGTGCGTGGTGGAAGTGATGATGATGATGGTGTATATGATGATGATGAGGACGATAATGATGATAAAGATGATGATTCCAATAAGGATAATAATGACAATGATGATAATGATGATGATGATAATGATGCTTCTGCAGATTGCTCTTTTCCTCCTCGAGTGCAATGCCAATCCACATCTCGCCTCCAAAGTATCTTACTTTTCCTCTTTTCTTCTTTCCTTCAAATATTTATTCTTTCATTCTAGTGACCGATCTCATTACTATTACCATCACCATCACCACTACCATCATCACCATCATCACCACAACCTTTACAGAACGGCTACACACCACTGCACATAGCAGCGAAGAAGAACCTCATGGAGATTGCTCACAGTCTGCTGCAGAGAGGCGCCAATGCCGACGCCAAGTCCAAGGTTCTTCCTTCATTTTGTTATCAATAATAAGGATAATATTATTTTAACTGTTGTCCTTATTATTATTAGTGTTCAATTTTTCATATTTTTTCAACTATTTTTTTGTATTTATTCAATAAAATTCAGTTTTTCCAATCATCAGTTTCACGCCACAACTCCCCTCAGAACGGCTTCACTGCACTGCACCTCTGCAGCCAAGAAGGTCACACCGACGTCTGCTTCCTGCTGCTTGAAAGAAACGCCCAAGCCGACGCTGCTTCCAGGTGGTGGTGCTGATGATGATGCTAGTGCTGGTGGTTATGATGGAAGTGGTGTTGATGATGATGATGCTGAAATGTATCACATATGTGGTCATGATGACGATCTCCACTGCAGGAACGGCCTGACTCCACTGCACTTGGCTGCACAAGAGAACCACGTGGAGGTGGCTGAGGCACTAGTGCAGCAGGGCTGTGACGTCAACGCTCGCACCAAGGTGGTAGTAGTAGTAGTAGTAGTAGTAGTAGTAGTAGTAGTAGTAGTATTAGTATAAGTAGTAGTAGTAGTATTAATAGTAGTAGTAGTAGTAGTAGTAGTAGTAGTAGTAGTAGTAGTAGTAGTAGTAGTAGTAGTAGTAGTAGTAGTAGTAGTAGTAGTAGTAGTAGTAGTAGTAGTAGTAGTAGTAGTAGTAGTAGTAGTAGTAGTAGTAGTAGTAGTAGTAGTAGTAGTAGTAGTAGTAGTAGTAGTAGTAGTAGTAGTAGTAGTAGTAGTAGTAGTAGTAGTAGTAGTAGTAGTAGTAGTAGTAGTAGTAGTAGTAGTAGTAGTAGTAGTAGTAGTAGTAGTAGTAGTAGTAGTAGTAGTAGTAGTAGTAGTAGTAGTAGTAGTAGTAGTAGTAGTAGTAGTAGTAGTAGTAGTAGTAGTAGTAGTAGTAGTAGCAAATGAAAGATCAGGAAAGTAGTAAGACCACTCTACCAACGCGACAGGCGGGTTACACTCCTCTGCACACTGCATGCCACTTTGGTCAGTTGGCCATGGTGAGGTTCCTGCTTGACCATGGCGCCCCTGTCAACGTCACCACGCAGGTGAAGTGTCGAACAAAGGCGTTGAAATTAAGAGATTTTTAATGAAACAATTAATTAATTACTCGCCAGGCGGGCTACACGCCCCTGCACCAAGCAGCACAACAGGGTCACTTGATGGTCCTCAAACTGCTCCTGCAACACTCCGCTGACCCTGACCTCCTGACCTCTGTGCGTTTCACTCAAAGGACTTCTCTCCCTCGCTTTTATGATTTTCTCACTTATTATTATTTTCTTGTTTTCTTCATCACTTCTCTTCTCTTTCTCTCCAACCCTCATCTTTCATCATCATCTCCTCGCAGAACAACCAATCAGCGTTGAGCATTGCAGACAAACTGGGTTACATCTCGGTGGTGGAGGTGCTGAAAAGAGTGACCGAGGTGGAAGTGGGTCAAGGCGAACTCAAATATAGGTCAGCCTTCCCCGAAACCATGCAAGAGGCCACGTTGTCTGACCTAGAAAACGAAGCGGGTGAGTGGCACAAGGTCGAATGGGAAAGGGGTTAGCCGGTATTATGACCAGCAAAATCACAACATCATCATTATCACAACAACATTTTTAAAAAATATATAAAAACAAAAACAACAACAACAGGAGAGGACCTGGTGATCGATGAAACTGGCAGACGCATGAGCAACAGGACGCATGAAGACGAGGCAATGGTGAATGTTGTTGTCATGCTTTTGAAAGTGTTAAACGTATTGTAGTTTCCTACTCATCATTTCTGGTGGAGTATCATTACACCTTGCATCCACACCACAGACCGAGAGTGACGTCATGTGCCTCTCGAGTGGCCTGGTCAGCAGTGGCACGTCGTCGCCAGGAGGTCTGATCGACGACATGCACTACATCGGACGCCAGCAGCCACCACGACCGCAAGAACCACTCTTCCTGCAGCAGCAGCAGCAGCAGCAGTTCTCGGAGCAGTTTGGAGGGGTTGAGGAGTTGAGACAACAGTTGGTGTGTCAGCCACAACTGCAACAACACGAACAGCTTCAAATGATGCAACAAATACAAATGGACCAACAATTCAGACATCAAATCAGACAGCAACAAACACAACAACAACAGCAACAACAACAACAACAACAAGCCACCACTCCGAAGCATAGCAGGCAAGCTAATAAACCACAACAGCAGCAGCAATACGACCAACAAAAAATAATACAACAACAACATCCCCAACTACAACAACAACAACATCCCCAACAACAACAACCACTCTTCCTCAACAACAACACACAACTAGAAACGGAAGAAGACATTCGACGGATGATGGTTATGAAGAAGAAGAAGAGGATGATGATGACGAATGGCATCGCTGACGACGTCATGATTTCGTCGTTTTCTGATGCCTCCCAGATGAGTCTGCAGGTTTCCATTGCAAACTCCACTACATCACACATCTACCACACTTCGACCACACATCCACAACACATCTACCACACTTCGAACACACATCCACAACACATCTACCACACTTCGACCACACATCCACAACACATCTACCACACTTCGAACACACATCCACAACACATCTACCACACTTCGACCACACATCCACAACACATCCACCACACTTCGACCACACATCCACAACACATCTACCACACTTCGAACACACATCCACAACACATCTACCACACTTCGACCACACATCCACAACACATCTACCACACTTTGACCACACATCTACCCCACTTTGACCACACATCCACAACACATCTACCCCACTTCGAACACACATCCACAACACATCTACCACACTTCGACCACACATCCACAACACATCTACCACACTTCGACCACACATCCACAACACATCTACCACACTTCGACCACACATCCACAACACATCTACCACACTTCGACCACACATCCACAACACACCTACCACACTTCGACCACACATCCACAACACATCTACCACACTTCGAACACACATCCACAACACATCTACCACACTTCGACCACACATCCACAACACATCTACCACACTTCGACCACACATCCACAACACATCTACCACACTTCGACCACACATCCACAACACATCTACCACACTTCGACCACACATCCACAACACATCTACCACACTTCGACCACACATCCACAACACACCTACCACACTTCGACCACACATCCACAACACATCTACCACACTTCGAACACACATCCACAACACATCTACCACACTTCGACCACACATCCACAACACATCTACCACACTTTGACCACACATCCACAACACATCTACCCCACTTCGAACACACATCCACAACACACCTACCACACTTCGACCACACATCCACAACACATCTACCACACTTCGAACACACATCCACAACACATCTACCACACTTCGAACACACATCCACAACACATCTACCACACTTCGACCACACATCCACAACACATCTACCACACTTCGAACACACATCCACAACACATCTACCCCACTTCGACCACACATTCACAACACATCTACCACACTTCGACCACACATCCACAACACATCTACCACACTTCGACCACACATCCACAACACATCTACCCCACTTCGAACACACATTCACAACACACCTACCACACTTCGACCACACATCCACAACACACCTACCACACTTCGACCACACATCCACAACACATCTACCACACTTTGACCACACATCTACCCCACTTTGACCACACATCCACAACACATCTACCCCACTTCAAACACACATTCACAACACATCTACCACACTTTGACCACACATCCACAACACATCTACCACACTTCGACCACACATCCACAACACATCTACCCCTATTACCATTAAACCACACATCCACCACCACCACGACCACACCACACACAGCAGGGCGACTTGACGCCAGAGCAGCTAATCAGCATGGTGAGATCTACCTGTTCAGAACACCCCTCCTGCTACTTGGTCACCAACAAACACGTCATCAAGCAACAACAAGACCTCAGTAACAACAACAACGGCAACGGAAATGGCAACAACGACCCTGAGTAAGTGCTTTAGTGAGGTTGAGAGAGGAGCTCTTGAAAATGTTTTGTTCCATAAGTTAACTTTTCATCGTTTCACTTGCAGGCTTTTCAACTGGAGGAGGTAGGAGTGACTGCACCCATTAATATTTCAAACCTTCATCCAGCCATTCTGTCTACCCATTCCCAGACATTCCATCCATCCTTATTCATCCCACCAATCCCAATCATTGCATTTCTGCATCCTTAAACATAAATTCCACCAGCTTTTTGGTCAGCTTCATGGTGGATGCCAGAGGGGGTGCGATGAAGGGCTGTCGACATTCGGGTGTTCGCTTCATCATCCCACCCAACAACATCACCATGCCAACCAGAATCACGTGTCGTCTGGTGCGGAAGGAGAAGATGCAGCACCCCCCTCCCCTCATGGAGGGAGAGGCGCTGGCCAGCAGGGTGATCGAAGTGGGCCCTGTCGGAGTGAAGTTCGCTGGGTGAGTGGGTGCGGGCGTTTCGAGGTGCTTTGGCGGTTCAGAGAAGGAAGGGAGGGTGGTTTTGGAGAACACCACCACGCCAACACTCACACATCAGCACACCAACACATACACACCACCACATACACACCACTACATACACACCACCACAGCATGGTGATCATCGAAGTACCTCATTTCGCCTCCTTGTGTGGCCGAGAGCGAGAAATCCTGATACTCAGGTTTGTGTGTGAGCTCAGATAGATGTGTGGATCTATGTGTGAATGGATGCTTAGAGAGCATCTCCCTTTATCACACTCACGGTTTGCATTCTGTGCAGGAGTGAGGGGGGAGAGGGCTGGAAGGAGCACAAGGACGTCACGAGGGAGGTTTCAACACAAGAGGCACTGGCTGCTTGCTTCAATGGTGCAGGCATGCTTCATTTGCATTTCATTTCTGTCAAGATCCTAAAGGAATACAAGCCACATTAACATTTAATACTACTACTACTAATACTACTACCACCACAGAACTTGATACTGTGAACTTATTCGGCTACTACAATAACAACGCCATCTCCAACACCAACACTGGCACCAACAACATCGACCACACAAAAGCTCAAAATCGTCTGTGCAGGATCGTGTCATCAGACCTGCCCCAGTACTTTGCACTGGTGTCCAGAGTGAGGCAGGAAAGTGCAGTGTTGGGCAGGGAAGGGGGCATCATCAGCTCCACCGTGGTTCCTCAGGTGCAGGCCGTCTTCCCAGAGGGCTCACTCACCAAGAACACCAAGATAGGCATCCAGGTGCAGCCGGTGTCGGCGGAGTTGGTAAGCAAGTTTGGAGGCAACAGGTCAGCAGTCAGCAGTGTCCTGACCATCGAGCCTCGCAGACGCAAGTTCCACAAGCCCATCACGCTCACCCTGCCCGTCCCTCAGGCACCCTACAAGGGCATGCTGAATACATATGCCAATGGCGCAGAAGCTGCATCGAACGTCAGACTGCTCTGCTCTATTGTCGGTCAGTGGGTGGTTGCATGTGTACTGCCAGTCGTTGTGGAGTGTCTGCGGTTATATTTGGGAGAAGTGGAAGTTATGTAATAAAGTGTCATTAGTTTACTTCAGACGAGACATTGCCAGTTTATTTCACAATTTATATGATAAAAATATAATTAATTTCTATCTAAATAACAGCCCATCAAAAAATTTATTTTGAAAATTTTGACAATTAGCGACGAAATAAATTTTGATAAAATAACAACGGCAAAGAAAACATTGAAATCATTTTTAAAAAGTATGCGCTATACTAAAAATAATACAAAACTCATTAAAGTGACACCGCATTAAAACAATATACAAGACTTATTTTATTATTCGGCCTTGTGGCCTAATGGATAAGGCGTCGGCCTCCGGAGCCGGAGATTGTGGGTTCGAGTCCCATCAAGGTCGTTTAATTTTTAAATTTTATTTTGTAAGAATAATTTTGAGGGAGCACGATCAATTGTTTATGATGCTAAGCGCCAATCTTGAAGAAGCAATCAATGATAAGAAAAGTAATCTGAATAATGAATAAAATATTATTGATAATAATATGATGTTCGCCAGGTGGCACGAACGCAGCGATGTGGGAAGACATCACAGACACGACGCCCCTCGTCTTCACCAACAACTGCGTCTCCTTCAGCACCACCATCTCTGCCAGGTATGCCACCACCATCGACCTCACCATCACGCATTTTTATTTATATGTGATGATTCCATGAGGATGATTACGATGATGATGATGATACCACAACAACACCAACTACGTGACAATAACCTCAGGTTCTGGCTGATGGAGAGTCAGGGGAAGGGAGAGGTGCTGAGACTGGCCTCGAGCCTCTACGCCTCGGTCAACATGGTGCCCTTCTGCGCCACCATCGTCGTCTTCGCCAGAAGAACTGATGCCCTCGAAGGTGGCTTGTCATGATGATAATGATGATTGTAGTCTTTTTGGTATTACTGAAGGGACGAGGTGGAAAAGTGATGGAGAGAATGCAATGAAGAAAAGACCTTGCATGCCACCTCCAACCCCACCTTCCCACCACCACTGCATGCCACCTCCAACCCCACCTTCCCACCACCACTGCATGCCACCTCCAACCCCACCTTCCCACCACCACTGCATGCCACCTCCAACCCCACCTTCCCACCACCACTGCATGCCACCTCCAACACCACCTTCCCACCACCACTGCATGCCACCTCCAACCCCACCTTCCCACCACCACTGCATGCCACCTCCAACCCCACCTTCCCACCACCACTGCATGCCACCTCCAACACCACCTTCCCACCACCACTGCATGCCACCTCCAACCCCACCTTCCCACCACCACTGCATGCCACCTCCAACCTCACCTTCCCACCACCACTGCATGCCACCTCCAACCCCACCTTCCCACCACCACTGCAGGCAAGCTGAGGGCCTTTTGCATTGCAGACGACAAGACTGACAAGTTGCTGGAGAAGCACCAGAAGTTCCAACTGATCGCCAAGTCACGAGACGTTGAAGTAAGTGCATGAGTGTACAAGGAGTGTACAATTTTGTACAACACACACACACACACACACACACACAAACACACACACACACACATACACACACACACACACACACACAGGTGCACGAAGGGCAGGCACTGTACATAGAGACGGCAGGCAACTTGGTGACGGTGTCGAAGAACAACGAACAAGTGACCCTGAAGACCTTCAGACCCTTTGTCGAAAACAGAATTCCCTTCGTGGTCAGACTGAAAGATCGTCATCAGGATGCCGCAGGTGGTGCTGATGATGATGAAAATTGTAGACAAAGTGCAACATAAATGTCAGTCTGCGAAAGACAACAACAACAACAACTTCACAACAACAACAACAACATCCCACCAGGCCTGGTGGCGTTCATGAAGGAGCCACGTGACGTGAGGTTGAAGGAGGACAAACCTGCCACCCCCATCGCCACCCTCTCCCTCACCCTGCCCTCCTTCCTCTCGCACGGAGAGGCAGTCAAGCAGGATGACGTCATCTTCAGGGAAAAGTATGAGCCGATGAAGAAGAGGAAGAAAGGTGACTGTGGTGTGGTGTTGTGGAAGTTGGTGAGATGTGGTGTTGTGGAAGTTGGTGAGATGTGGTGTTGTGGAAGTTGGTGAGATGTGGTGTGGTGTTGTGGAAGTTGGTGAGATGTGGTGTTGTGGAAGTTGGTGAGATGTGGTGTGGTGTTGTGGAAGTTGGTGAGATGTGGTGTTGTGGAAGTTGGTGAGATGTGGTGTTGTGGAAGTTGGTGAGATGTGGTGTGGTGTTGTGGAAGTTGGTGAGATGTGGTGTTGTGGAAGTTGGTGAGATGTGGTGTGGTGTTGTGGAAGTTGGTGAGATGTGGTGTTGTGGAAGTTGGTGAGATGTGGTGTTGTGGAAGTTGGTGAGATGTGGTGTGGTGTTGTGGAAGTTGGTGAGATGTGTTGTTGTGGAAGTTGGTGAGATGTGGTGTGGTGTTATGGAAGTTGGTGAGATGTGGTGTTGTGGAAGTTGGTGAGATGTGGTGTTGTGGAAGTTGGTGTGATGTGGTGTGGTGTTGTGGAAGTTGGTGAGATGTGGTGTGGTGGAAGTTGGTGAGATGTGGTGTGGTGTTGTGGAAGTTGGTGAGATGTGGTGTGGTGTTGTGGAAGTTGGTGAGATGTGGTGTGGTGTTGTGGAAGTTGGTGAGATGTGGTGTTGTGGAAGTTGGTGAGATGTGGTGTGGTGTTGTGGAAGTTGGTGAGATGTGGTGTGGTGTTGTGGAAGTTGGTGAGATGTGGTGTGGTGTTGTGGAAGTTGGTGAGATGTGGTGTGGTGTTGTGGAAGTTGGTGAGATGTGGAGTGGTGTTGTGGAAGTTGGTGATATGTGGTGTTGTACAAGTTGGTGAGATGTGGAGTGGTGTTGTGGAAGTTGGTGAGATGTGGTGTGGTGTTGTGGAAGTTGGTGAGATGTGGTGTTGTGTTGTGGAAGTTGGTGAGATGTGGAGTGGTGTTGTGGAAATTGGTGAGATGTGGTGTGGTGTTGTGGAAGTTGGTGAGATGTGGTGTGGTGTTGTGGAAGTTGGTGAGATGTGGAGTGGGGTTGAGAAATGGTTGGAGCGTGCTTCACTTTCAAATCACCAATGCGCAGACGACGAAAGGCTGTCACGCACGGAGAAGTGGTTGATGGAGGTGGCGAGGGCTTTGACAGGGGACGCTTACGCTCGCCTGGGGGAGAAGCTCGCATTGGACGATGAAGATCTGCAGAGGATTCAGAGGCAGTTCACTGAGGACCACGAGAAGGCTTTGGTGGTGATGCAGGTGGGTGGGTGGTGGGGCAGGTTGGTGGAGAGAAAGGTAGTGGTGAAAAAAATAGTTGTTGGGTGATTGAGTAAAAGAACCTTTGATCCCCTTGCAGGCATGGACCAACAGGAGTGCAGGATCTTGCACAGGAGCCCACTTGGAAGAGGCCCTCTCTCTGATTGGCCGACCTGACCTGGCTGACCTTTGCCCTTGTGACGTCATCGACATCAGCCCAGCTGTGCACCAGGCTGCCTCTAAAGTCTTCCTCGACTCCAGTGCGTGTGTGTGTATGTGCGTGTGTGTGTGTGTTTGTGTTTGTGTGTGTGTATGTGCGTGTATGTGTGTGTGTGTTTTAAAAAAATCAAGAATGAGAACGAAAAGAATAAACGAAAAAAAAATTGAATACGCTTCTAAACAACACCAACCTCCCAAACACCAACCTCCCAAACACCATCAGCACCACCACCCACCAACACCACCACCCACCAACACCACCACCCACCAGCACCACCACCCACCAACACCACCGTGCCAACAGCACCACCACCCACCAGCACCACCACCCACCAACACCACCACCCACCAGCACCACCACCCACCAACACCACCACCCACCAGCACCACCACCCACCAACACCACCGTGCCAACAGCAGGCTTCGAGGCGTTGTCCTTCGAGTTGGGAGTCTCCTCCAAGGGCTCCTCTGCCACTCGCTGTCTCTCCCTAGACGCCTCCTATAATGAGGAGGTGCTGCTGATGATAATGATGATGATGAGGATGAGGATGGTGATGGTGATGATGATGAGGAGGATGATGATGATGATGAAGATGAGGATGAGGATGATGATGATGGTGATGGTGATGATGATGATGATGATGAAGATGATGATGATGATGATGATGATGATGATGATGATGATGATGATGATGATGGTGATGACGTGTGTCACAGATGGGTGGAGCATCGACGGGAGACGACTTGAGTGGAATGGAGTTTGGAGTGCATGAGAGGAGGGTGGAGGCTGCACTGATGATGCAACAGCAACCACAACAACAACAACAACAAGTGCAACAACAACATCTAGAAGACATATCGGAAGATATTATTGGAGCTGAAGAAATCGAATATGAAGATGGTGGTGGTGATGATGACACTGATAAGACGGGTGCTGATGATGGTGCTGATAAGAGTGGTGATAAGAGTGGTGATAAGAGTGGTGATAAGAGTGGAATAGATGATGACGATGGAGATGATGCTGATGATAGTGGTGTAGATTATGAAAGGAAAGAAGTGGAAGAAAAAGATGAGCAAGATTATGATGAAGTCTTTGATGGAAGGATTGAGAAAAAGATGGAAGGAGGAGGAAGAGAAAGAGGGATGGAAGGAGGGAATGAAGAAGGAAGAGAAGGAGGGATTGAAAGAAAGATAGAAGGAGGGAGAGACGGAGAGGGAGAAGAAGTGATAGAAAAGAAGATAGAAAAGAGTGAGGAGGGAGCTGTGGAGCATGAGGAAACAGCAGCAGCAAGGTCGAGCAGACGAGAGAGGCCTGTGGACAAGTACATCAACGATGACGTCATCAGAAGTCTCGAGGACTCCCTCTCCAATGTGGGAAAGGGCAGAAGAGAGATGGCTGCTGATGATTGGAGAGATGATGATAGAGAGGAGGAAGAAGAAGAAGGAAAGGAAGGAGTAAAAGTGAATTCTGAAGGTTAGTGGTGTGGAGTTTTAGAGTGAGTTTTTAGTGAGTTGTTAGTGAGTTGTTTAGTGGGATGCACGTTGTCACATGTGCTTCCGTCTGTGCAGTGGTGTTGCAGAAGTTGAAGGAGAAGAAGATCATCAGGAATGATGACGAACTGAAGTGCAAGCTGCTCCGGGAACTGTCCAGCCAACTCCAAACTACCAGCATCCAAGCCACCCTCAAACCCACTACCACCCAAGCACCTGCCACCCAAACACCTGTCACCCACCCAACCAGCACCCAACCACCCTCCATGCCAATCGAACTGCCCATCAAAACGAAGGTGATCACAGAGACGAAGTTGGTCGAGTTGGAGTCAATTCTCAACAAGTCTGAGGGCCAAAAAGTCAACAAGTTGAACCCTGAACTGGAATCCGAGCCTCCGAACAAGAAGAAAGCGCCTGGCTACGTGAAAGAGCAGGTGAGGAAGTGGGATATGGTGTTGGGAGAGGATGGCGTGGAGAGAAGGGTGTGCCGTGGAGAGAGAGAAGAAAAGGAAGGGGAGGAGAGGTGGAATGAGGAGAATGATGATGATGAGGAAGAAGAAGAGAAGGAGGAAGAAAATGAGGGTTCCATGGCAGACACAAGCAAGCGATCGAGTGTTCACCAAGAAGATGTTGTTCAAGTGAGCACCCATCAACAACAACAACAACAACAACCATTACAACAACAACCCTTACAACAACAACAACCATTACAGCCACAACAACCGTTACAACAACAACAACCATTGCAACAACAACAACAACCCTTACAACAACAACAACCATTACAGCAACAACCATTACAACAAGAAGAAGCAGACGAAGAACACGATTACACCAACTGGAACAAGGACAGAGCTTCTTGCTCATTGGTGGACGCCTCAACCACCAATCAGGTGCCTTGGGAGGTGATCAAAGCAGGTCAAGTCGTGTTGAATGACCCCTTTTGCGAGGTCATTCACGAGGAAAAAGATCTCATGAAGGTTAGTTGCCTTTTGTATGTTGTTTGTGCGTTGCTTCTGTCATGATCCATTCCTTGCATTCTACAGACGCCCGAGTCAGATGAAGAGCAGTTACCACAAGAACAACAACAGCAACAACAACAGCAACAACAAAAACAACAACAACGACGACCTTATGACATGTATCAGTACAGAGAAGAGACAGACTGTTACGAATACAAACAATACAAAAACTCTCTGACTCCCACAGACGCTCCCACAGACAAACACACTGATGAACACACAGATAAACACACAGACGAACACACAGATGAACATAGAGACGGACACACAGACGAATACACAGATGAACATAGAGACGGACACACAGACGAACACACATACGAAACTGTGTATGAAAACATAGAAGCAGTAATCGATCAACGTCAGAAACCACTGGAAACCTCCAGCATCCCTCCCAGCACTGCAGGCACTACAACGACTGCAACGACTTCAACGACTGCAACGACTGCAACGACTGCAACGACTGCAGGCACTACAACGACTACAACGACTGCAGGCACTACAACGACTGCAACGACTGCAACGACTGCAACGACTGCAGGCACTTCAACGACTGCAACGACTGCAGGCACTACAACGACTACAACGACTGCAGGCACTACAACGACTACAACGACTGCAACGACTGCAGGCACTTCAACGACTGCAACGACTGCAGGCACTACAACGACTACAACGACTGCAGGCACTACAACGACTGCAACGACTGCAACGACTGCAACGACTGCAGGCACTTCAACGACTACAACGACTGCAACGACTGCAACGACTGCAGGCACTACAACGACTGCAACGACTGCAGGCACTACAACGACTGCAACGACTGCAGGCACTACAACGACTGCAACGACTGCAGGCACTACAACGACTGCAGGCACTACAACGACTGCAACGACTGCAGGCACTACAACGACTGCAACGACTGCAACGACTGCAGGCACTACAACGACTGCAACGACTGCAACGACTGCAGGCACTTCAACTACTGCAGACACTGTCAGCGTGGCCCTTCCTTCTGTTGCAATAGAGGAAGATGGAGAAAGAGGTGCTAGAGATAGAGAGATAGGTGTTGGAGATAGAGATATGAAAGATGAGGATGATGAGAAAGTTGACAATGAATATAGAAGAAATGGCGATGGTAGAGATAGTGATGGAGATGATGAAGATGATAGAGATGATGGTGGTGATGGTGGTGATAGTGGTGATAAAGGAGGGTGCATGATGGCAGTGGCTGAACTGGCTGGCAAGTTGGAACAAGACACGAGTCCAGGTGAGAGAACGCTGGAAACGTATGCCTACATTCATCCATTCTTTTCCACTCTCTCACTTCTACCCTCACTACTATCTCTTCCTTCTCTCTCCTCCCTACAGGTCCTTGCATAATGGTGACAGAAGACAGCAGCATCCCGCTGAGAGACGATGACGACGACTACTACCAATGCTTCACCATCGACCAACCACGTGCGTTTCCTTAGCCTCTCTTCTTCATTATTACTTTTTCCACTTTAATTAAAATATTTTTGCTTTTATTATGATCAATATTCATTTTAAAATGTCCGTCCATATAATCATCTGTTGCATTCATTCGCCAGGGGACGCTGCGAACGAGGGGGAAGACGAATACGAAGAGATCCTCATCCTGCACAGGCCTCCAACCACTGCTGTGGCCAGTCCTGCTGATACTGCTTCAAAAACGACTGCAGCTGTGGAAGTTACTGCAACTGCTACTGTAGCTGCTGCAGTGGCTTCTGCAGCTGCTGTGGTTGCAGCCATAAGCGAAGGTCCTGATACACTTCCTACAGAGCTCTTCCCAACGAACAAGCCTGCCGACAGTTTCGAGGCCTTCAACACAAACCTGAGTGACAAACTGACTCGGCATCTGAATGAGCAAGAGAGGAATGAAAAGATGGAAAGAGAAGAAGAAGGCAAAACAGAAGAAGACGAAAGAAGAGAAATAGAAGAAAGACAAATAAAAGAAGACGATGGAGAAGAAGAGGGAGGAAACATGAGCTTGTTGGGAGCGCCTGACATCGTGGTGGAGGTGGCGAGTCCTCTGGCGCAGAGTCCCGAGGAGGAGGAGGAGGTGGTCTTGCAGTTCACCAAGCCAACCCCCCTCACCAACACTCGCATCAAGTATCAGAGTGAAGACGATGATTCAGTGGTGCTGGTAGTGGCGGATGAGGGTGGTGGTGTGGCAGTGGATGAGGAGGTGGTGACGCAAGAAAATGATGACATAAAAAGAAATGATGATGACGCAGTAGTAAAAGATGAGGACGTAGTAGTAAATGATGATGACGTAGTAGTAAAAGATGATGACGTAGTAGTAAATGATGATGACGTAGTAGTAAAAGATGATGACGTAGTAGTAAAAGATGATGACGTAGTAGTAAAAGATGATGACGTAGTAGTAAAAGATGATGACGTAGTAGTAAAAGATGATGACGTAGTAGTAAAAGATGATGACGTAGTAGTAAAAGATGATGACGTAGTAGTAAAAGATGATGACGTAGTAGTAAAAGATGATGACGTAGTAGTAAAAGATGATGACGTAGTAGTAAAAGATGATGACGTAGTAGTAAAAGATGATGACGTAGTAGTAAAAGATGATGACGTAGTAGTAAAAGATGATGACGTAGTAGTAAAAGATGATGACGTAGTAGTAAAAGAGGATGACGTAGTAGTAAAAGATGATGACGTAGTAGTAAAAGATGATGACGTAGTAGTAAAAGATGATGACGTAGTAGTAAAAGATGATGACGTAGTGCGAGATTATGACGTGATAGAGGTAGAAGATGTGATGGAGGATTTGGTGGAGGTAGAAGATGTGGTTGGGGTGGAGAATGTGGTGATGATGCTGCATGATGGTGGAACGACTGCTACCGTGGTCATGCACCAAGAAGATGAACAAATATTAAAAGAAGTCGAAACTGACGTTTCAACAGCAGCTTCTACCACTACCACTGCAACTGCCACAACCACAACAGTGCCAACGACAGTGCCAACAATGGTGATAAAACTGAACGACGAAGTGCTGCAGGAGGTGCTGGATGACAACCTCATGGAGAGGATGGCTTCTGAACACGTCAGGAGTGCCATGCTGGAGGCCTGGGAGGTGGTGCAAGAGGAGGAGGGTGGTGGTGATGAGGTGGTAGTGAAAGAGGAGGGTGGTGGTGATGAGGGGGTGGAAGGTGGTTTGGCTGGTGAGGTGAAGGTAGGGAGTGATGAAGGGGAAGAAGCCGATAAAGTTGGTATAGAGAGTAGTGTTGTGGAAAAGGAAGAGGCAATGATGGAGGAGAAAGAAGTGGATGTGGTGATGGACCAGTACGAAACTAAGGTGGAAGCAAGCAGTGGTGTTCTGATGTCCATCCCTTCAGTCATAATTGATGCAGGTGATACAGGAGATGATAATCAGGAGAGAAGAAGTGATGATGATGATGATGATGGGAGGAAAGATGAGGATAATGATGATGAGGAAATCGAACTGAAGGCCATAAAGATGACTGAGATGGTATTAATAGCTTCGAAAAAGGAGATGGTGGAGAGTGGAATGGGTGATGATGCTGATGTTAGTGGAAACGAGGCTGAACCATATATTCTTGTTGGAAAAACAACAACAACGACAACATCAACAACAGCCACGTCAACAGCAACAACAGCAACAACAACAGCAAGGACAACCTCAATGGAAAAGGAAGTTGACTTCACGAGACCTCTCTCTCCTAGCGACTACACACTCATTTGTAGAGATGATATTGTTGATGATAATCATGATAATGATGATGAGGATGATGGTGATGGTGATGATGATGATGATGATGATGATGATGATGGTGATGATGATGGTGATGACAAAGGTAAAGACGAAATAAAACAGAGTCCACCTTCGATCAGCGACTTCACTGTGGTGGTGAGAGAGGAAGTCGTGAGGGAAGAAGATGAAAAAGAAGAAAATGAAAATGAAGGTGGTGATAATGATGATGGAGTCAGTGGTGATGATAATGATGGAGTCGAAGATGATGATGATAATGATGGAAGAAAGGAATTTGGAAAAGAAGGTTTGCTGGAGCAGAACGACTACCCCAGAGCGCCCTTCCACACGCCTGCCAAAGTCTCACCCACCGAATCCTTCCAGCTCTTCGGCCACTCCAACAACAACCTCCACACTGCAGACCTGGATCGAGATGAGAGTGATGGAGGAGAGAGGAATGGAGCAGCATCATCATCAGCACCACTCAAGCGGTTTGAGCTGGATGCAGTAGACTTGGAGAGGAAGCTGAGTCAGTGTCACGTGATGTCATCAGAGAGTAGTGAGGAAGAAGAGAAAAAGGGTGAAAGAGACGAAGAGAGAAGAGATAGGAGAGAAAGGGAGGAAGAAGAGATGAAAGGTGAGAAAGAAGAAGAAGGAGAAAAAAGAAAAAGTATAGAAAGGAAAGAAGAAGTTCTTATTGATTTTGATGACGTCACCATTCAACACTCCACTACAACAACAATAGCAACAACAACAACATCAACAGCAGCAGAAGTTCTCCCTCTCAAGCCACTTTCTCCCAACTGTCCATCAATGACGTCATCGCAGGAGATGCTCACCTTCTCGCCTGACATTCCCCACAAGACCTTCCTCAATGGCGGTTGTTTCTTTCTTCTTTGTTGCTCCACTACTCTAAAGAGCTCACTGTTGCTCACTCGCTCTATTCCTACTTCAATATAACTGCTTCAATACATTCAATACCTGCTTCAATATACCTGCTTCAATACATTCAATACCTGCTTCAATACATTCAATACCTGCTTCAATACCTGCTTCAATACATTCAATACCTGCTTCAATACATTCAATACCTGCTTCAATACATTCAATACCTGCTTCAATACATTCAATACCTGCTTCAATATACCTGCTTCAATACATTCAATACCTGCTTCAATACATTCAATACCTGCTTCAATACATTCAATACCTACTTCAATATACCTGCTTCAATACATTCAATACCTGCTTCAATACATTCAATACCTGCTTCAATACATTCAATACCTGCTTCAATACATTCAATACCTGCTTCAATACATTCAATACCTGCTTCAATATACCTGCTTCAATACATTCAATACCTGCTTCAATATACCTGCTTCAATACATTCAATACCTGCTTCAATACATTCAATACCTGCTTCAATACCTGCTTCAATACATTCAATACCTGCTTCAATACATTCAATACCTGCTTCAATACATTCAATACCTGCTTCAATATACCTGCTTCAATATACCTGCTTCAATACATTCAATACCTGCTTCAATACATTCAATACCTGCTTCAATACATTCAATACCTGCTTCAATACATTCAATACCTGCTTCAATACATTCAATACCTGCTTCAATACATTCAATACCTGCTTCAATACATTCAATACCTGCTTTAATATACCTGCTTCAACACATCACACAGGCAACGAAGGCGCGACTGAGGCGACGTTCGCAGAGGGACTGGCGCGACTCTCGACCACTTCTCCTTGCGAGGCTTCTCTGCAGCCAGTGCAGCAAGCAGACATGCGGCCTGTCCTGGACGAGGAAGAAGAAGAAGAGTTGCGACCTGCGGTCCTTCACGACGAGCACTTCTGCGCCTCTTCCCCCCCTCCCTTCAGCAACTCCAACATCTTCTCAGGCATCGTCACAGCTGACGACGACGATGACGATGAGGATTATGACCTCAACAACAATAATAACAACAACATTTCTCAAGTGCAAAGAATCAGCAGTGAAGCAAAGAACCAAGATGCGTTTTTGAACGATAATATGCGAAACGTCAGAGTTGGATTATCGCCCAGTGAGTTTTTGAGGGAAGAAGAAGAGGAAGAAGAAGAAAAGAAAAAAAAGATGAACAAAAAAGAAGAAGAGAAGGAAGATGATGAAAAGGAAGATGGAAGAGAAGATGAAGGAGAAGGTGGAGGAGAAGATGGAAGAGAAGATGGAGGAGAAGGTGAAGGAGAAGGTGAAGAGGAAGGTGAAAGAGAAGATGGAGGAGAAGATGAAGAAGAAGATGGAGAGAGGAGATTGGAAGAGTCGTGGGTGTTTGTGGACGAGGTGAAAGGTGGCAAGAGATGCAAGCCTGCAGAAGATTTTCGAGACAGGAAAAGTGATGATGATGACGATGATGATCGTGGTGATGATGGTGAACAAATTCAAAAAGAAGCAATTAGTTATCCAACTGAGCAGGCAGTACTTCCATCAACAACTCCCCCACCGACAAACCAACAACAAAACCAAGAACAAAATCAACAACAAAATCAAAATCAACAACAACAAGAAAACGAAGCATGCGAAGTAGATGAGCAACAAGAAGGACACTTGTTGAGCGGCAGTGAGGCAGGGGTGGCGCGCAAGAACTCCCTCTTCGCTGAGAACTTCACCATCTGCAAGCGCAAGTGCTCCAAGGTGTTGTCGCAGGAGGACAGCAACGACGACCTGCTGCAGGACGAGGAAGGAGGTCACGTGGGGTCAGTGCAAGATGAAAAAAGAGGTCAATTGGAAGATGAGGAAATATCTCAAATGGATGATGATGATGATTCTTTGGACATGAGACGGTATGATGATGTCACACGCCAAAAGAGCATCTCTCCATCCAGTCTCAACGACAACAACGACACTAAGAACAGCAGCCTGGACATGATCAGCATCAGACTGTGCAGAGAGTCACTCTCGAGTAACCATGACAACCAGCACCACAAGCCTGAAACGTCCACCTCCTCTGACACGTCCATCTCGGCAGACCCCTCCATCTTGGCTGCCACCTACCACTTGCACCAGGGCACCGTCACAGGCCTCGTCGCTGCTGGTGGAGCGGAAGCAGGAAAAGATGCAGTGACGTCAGAGAAAGCAAAGGAAGGTGATGATAATGATGACAAACACTTTTCGTCGACAGAAGATGATGTTTTTTATCAGGATGAGCAGTACAGGAACAACAACAACAACACAACCAAGACTGATAATCACAACTATGGGGATGGTTATGATAATGATGTTGATGACTTCAACAACGATCAAACACATCATTATGATGGTGGTGATGACGATGACGATTGCTATGGCAACAACAACATCAGCTATAATAGCACTATTTGCCATGACAACACCTATCCACTGCACGATGAAGACGATGATTGTGATGATGAGGTGGGTGATGAAGAGGGTGGTGATGATGGTGATGTTGGGGATGGAGGTGCTGGTGATGATAGTGATGTCAAGAATGAGTACAGAAGAGAAGACAGTGCAGACTCAAACAACAGCAACTTCATCAACGTAGACATGAACAGGTGTCTGCCACAGGCGTATGATGATGATGATGATGATGCAGATGGTAATGATTATGATGATCATTATAGTGGTGTTGATATTGGCTACCATGATGATGATGTCGGATTTGATGATGAGAATGATGATGATGATGATGATGTGGCAAAGCATGATGACATAATCATCAATGAAGTCATGCTGACTGAAGATATAAAAGATTTGAGAAGATTAGATGACGATGAGGATGATGAAGATGATGATGATGATGATGATTATATGAAAAAAGTTATTGGAAATCCTGATTATGATGACGAAGGTGATGGTGATGATGATGGAGAAGAGGATGAAGATGAAGAGGAAGAAAGCAATGGCAATGTCAAGAACTTGTCACAAGTGGTGATGGAGTTCATGGATGACTTAGGATTGCAGGGTGGTGATGATGATGATCAGAAGAAGAAAAGGGATGATAATGATGTTGAAGAGGAAGAGGAGGAAGATGATGGTGGACATGAGATGTGGAGTGAAGGACTGACAACTGTTTGCAGGGCTCCTAGGAGAGAGAAGAAGAAGGAGAGGGAGGTGGACTGGGTAGGTAAGTCAGTGGGCACTCTGAAGAAGATAATGAGGGCTGAGGAAAAGGAAGAGGAAGAGGAGGAAGGGAGGAAGAATCAATTCGAAAGTGTGAAACAAAATGGAAAACCTGGTGATGATGAAGATGATGATGAAGATGACGACAATGAGGATGAAGATGTAGCAGATGATGATGATGATGACGTAGACGGCTTGGAGAGGAGTGAGAGTTTCGAAGGACTGAGTGAAGAGAGGTTGGTAGAGATGAATGCCAAGATGGCGTTCCGAAGAACATTTGAAGGTGATGATGCTGATTATGATTGTGGAGCTATGAGAAAGAGAAAGAAAAAGTTTCATGTTGAAGAAGAGCAAAGAACTGCTACCACAACTACAAGCGCTGCCACATCTACAGACGAGACAAACAGCAGCTACAACAGAGCAGCCACAACGTCTTGTTACAGCAACCTCACCAGTCCTGACGACAACTCCTCCGTTGACAGTTTAGCAACCGTTCTAGCCAACAACAGAAGTTTCCATGACAACCACAGCAACGTCGCCTCCATGCACTCTTCCACCCACTCTGATGATTACTCTTCTGACAAATCTCCCGGCAAAAAGGTTGCCATGGAGAGGAGTGGTGTGGTTGAAGGATGCGATGGTGGCTTCTGGAACGAGGAAGGGCTAGAGGAAAGTGCAGGAGTTGTGGAGTTGATAGGAGCAGAAGACGAAGAAAGAGGAGAGAATCTTCAAGATGACTACCACATCCACAAGGCCGTTTCACGCACACGACATCAGCACAACACTGACGACGACGACAGACAAGTGCACATCAGCACCTGCATCGACGACGACCACAGTGGCCTCCTCACAGCAGCCTCCAGAGCCTCCTTCCTCGACTCTTCTCCCTCCGACACCACCAAGACATCGAGTGGCAGTGGAGGAGACAGCAGGGTGGCTGGAGACGACGGCGAGGGGTGCAACAGGTCTGATGAAGACAACATGTCAGTCGCAAGCTCCGAGGAGAATGGAGGCATGCTGCATGGAGAGATGGTGCTGAAAAAAAGAGAGTGCGAGGTGGAGAGAGAGAGGGGGGATGAGGGAGGGTATTGCGAGACAGTGCTGTCGACCATCAAGGAAGAGGAGGAGCGTATGTCGTCGATGTCAGGCAAGACGAGCAGTTCATCCGGAGGACAGAGGCAGCAGAAGCAGCAAGTGAACAAGAAGCAGCAGCCCAGCGACACTGCTTCGGTGTCGTCGTCACTGCAAGAGTTTGAGAGACTGGAGAAGGAGATGGAGAACTGTCGAGGCTCGAGTGATGGAGATGGCAAGAGAAACAGCACAGCAGCTGTCAGCGACGGCAGCTGTGAAGAGCGTGGAGGCAGCAGCAACAACAGCAACGACGCAGTGGCTGACAACATCTCGATCTCTTCATCTCTGGCAGAGTTTGAGCAGTTGGAAGATGAGTTGAAGGGAGGTTTAGTGGAGAGAGAAGGGGGATTAGAGGGTGAAGGAGAAGAAGAAGGAGATGAAGGAGTGGAGAAGGTGGGTGAGATGGGGAGTTCCACGTCACTGCACTCTTTTGAGTTGGAGGAACAGAAGGCTGTGTCGTGGTACCAGCAACTGCAGCATCAACCCGACCAGCAGTTCACCACTCTGAGCAACGATGACCTCATCAACTTCACTGACCTATCTCCCTCTTCTGCCGCTGCAACTACCTCAACCACAGCAGCCACTACCACTACTTCTGCAAACTACACAGAGTACCAAAATGTTGTTCAATTGATTAGAGACAGTGCTGAGTTCTGTGAAGAAGATGATATGAAAATAATTCAAAAACAACAACATTCCCACCAAGAACAACACTACCAACAACAACATTCCCACCAAGAACAACACTACCAACAACAGCAAGAACAACACCACAACGACGAGGACATGATCTTCTCTGCGGAGTCAGGCACCTTCACACAGAGTCACACCTCACTCTGCCTCGACACCAGTCTCTGCAACCTGCCCTCATCCCTGGATGACTCATTCATGCTGACGTCACAAGAGACCCAGAGAGTGAAGGAAGAGGAAGTGGTGATGGAGGAGATGGACGTGTGAGGATGCATTCTCCAAGCTGCTTCAGACAGCGTTTAACACCACTACCACCGAGTCATTTGTACAGCGTCTACCTCTTGCTGTGTTTGAAAAAAACATTCAGAAGAAAATTATATTTCATTCGACAGAGTCGCACTTTTTTATAAATATCATCATCACTTCTGCAGTATCTTTGTCATCATCTCTATCGTCACCATCATCTTGTCACTTTTAATTGTTGTTCGTCTCATAATTTACACAAAACTAAGAATTTAATGCTGCACGTGAGAGTAGAAAAACATAAGTCATCATCATAATCATCATTATCATCATCACCGTCATCATCATCATCACCATCCTCATCATCACAATCGTATTCACAATCACCGATGACTTCATAATTTCGTATTCGAATAACTTTGCGTTGTATCAAACTAGGCATACTCCATGTGACGTCATGTAACGTAGGCATACTCCATGAGACGTCATGTAACGTAGGCATGACGTCAGCTTCGACATGACCTCAATAAAGTACTATGAGTCGTGACCTCGCTGAGAAGAAAAGAAGTAGAAGAAGATGAAAAGGAGGAAGATAAAAAGGAGGAAGATGAAAAGGAGGAGGAAGAGGGAGGAGAAGGAAGAGGAAGAAGAGGAGGAGGAGGAAGAGGAGGAAGAGGAAGAGAAGAAGAAAGAAGAGAAGGAATAGAAAGAGAAGGAAGAAGAGAAGGAGAAAGAGGAGGAGGAAGAGAAAGAGGAATAGAAAAATAAAAAGTAGAGAAAAAGGAAAAGGAAGAGAATATAAAGCCTAAGTAACTCAAAAGAGAAAGATGAGAAACTTTTGACTGGAAAAAAGGTGGAAAGATGAAGACAATGGAAGAAAGGATGCTGGCTCGGAGGGAGGTGGATTTGCAACAGCATTCTGTGTAGAAGCCGTTATGATGAGGATGCTTACATCGTAGAGATGCTGTTTGCTAGAGGGGTGGTTCTGATAGTAGTAGCAGAACAGAAGCAATCTTGCTTTCTCGCATTCCTTCCTGCTCCATAGGCGGTGTATGGCTGAAGAGCATGCCAATAACAACTCCTTCTTCTGCTCTTTTGTTTTGATTGTTATTCTTGTTGTTGTTGTTGATGTTTGTATAGAAAGGTGGATGGATGGATGGAATAGTGTGGTTGGATGCTTGTGTTTCGTGAATGGGAGATTCGTGAAGGTTGGAGATTGCTGAAGGATACATCCAGAAGAGATTGTTTGAGTAACCTCGACAACAACACTGCAACTACAACAACAACATTTTGCAACAACTTGCAACAACCACAAAATGTCTCTGCTGAAGGTTGAATTGGAGAGGAAGGAGAGGGAGGTGGCATGGGGCTTCCGTCTGCAGGGGGGAGTGGAACAGAACTGTCCTTTGTCTGTCCAGAGGGTGAGTGGGGAAATGGAGTGTTGGTGGGGGAATGGAGGGTAGGTGGGGGAATGAAGGGTGGGTGGGGGAATGGAGGGTGGGTGGGGGAATGGAGGGTGGGTGGGGGAATGGAGGGTGAGAGAGTGGAGAGGGCTGCTTTGGGATGGTTTTAAAAACGAGAAAGCTAGTGAAATTTTGTGTTCTGGCCAAAGGTGGCAGCGAAAAGTGTAACAATGTCGGAAGTGTAACAAACTATCGCTTTCTACCCTCTTATTCTCACTCTTTTCCCCATTTTTTCTTCTCTCAAGCATTTTTAATCTTAAATTCTTGCAAAGGTCTTCAATGGGAGTCCAGCAGACGGACAGCTGCAGCGAGGTGACGTCATCAAGTCAGTGAATGGAACCTCCATCAACCACGTGAGTCTCAGTGAAGCCCATGACATTGTCAAAGCAGCTGCCACCAGACTGTCACTGGTGGTTGAGAGGTGGGCGGAGTGGAGGTGGTTGAGAGATGGATGGAGTGGAGGTGGTTGAGAGGTGGGTGAAGTGAAGGTGGTTGAGAGGTGGGTGGAGTGGAGGTGGTTAAAAGGTGGGTGGAGTGGAGGTGGTTGAAAGGAGGGTTGTAGTGGTGGTGGTTGAGAGGTAGGTGGAGTGGAGGGGTGGTGGTTGATGAGTGGATAGGAGGGAGTAGAAAAGGGTACGGTGGCTTGGCTGAGTGGTTTGACAACCGGCTTCATCGATCCACACAGAGGCGGCCACCAACACCACCATGAAAACGGCCATCTTTTCGCAGCTGCCTCTCAAAACATTCAACAAGATCATCATCAACACCAAGATCATCATCAGCACCAAGATCATCATCAGCATCAGGATCATCATCAGCATCAGGATCATCATCACCCCCAGCAACCATGGCGACCTGAATCTCACACTGAAGTGTCTTTTCTTAACTTCCAACCAGACACACAACCTTCTCATCCCCCACTACACCATGCCCTACCACACCAACCCCCAGCTCGCCAATCCCCAGCCCACCACCCTCCACTACACCAATTTCAACCACATCAACCTTCACCCAAACCATCTTCCCACTATTCACCACCACACCAACCTCTATCACACCACGCTTCACCACACCATGCTCCACCACACTCCAACCACTTCTCTCCACCTTCTTCTCAACACTTCACCCCTTCTAACGACTTCCAACATCCCGCACACCCCTTCCTGCAAGCACAACCCCTCCCAGACCCACCCTTCCACCACCACGAACCAGATGGTGAGCAGTTTGAAATGCTAAGGTAATAAGTACAAACTGAAACACAGGATAACAACAACACTCTGAAAAACTACTACTAGTAGTCTAACCACAACAACTACTACTACTACTACTACTACTACTACTACTACTACTACTACTACTACTACTACTACTACTACTACTACTACTACTACTAATACTACTACTACTACTACTACTACTACTACTACTACTACTACTACTACTACTACTACTACTACTACTGCTGCTGCTACTACTACTACTACTACTACTACTACTACTACTACTACTACTACTACTACTACTACTACTACTACTACTACTACTACTACTACTACTACTACTACTACTACTACTACTGCTACTACTACTACTACTACTACTACTACTACTACTACTACTACTACTACTACTACTACTACTACTACTACTACTACTACTACTACTACTACTACTACTACTACTACTACTACTACTACTACTACTACTACTACTACTACTACTACTACTACTACTACTACTGCTGCTACTGCTACTGCTACGAATACTAACACCACAACAGAGCAGGTTGAGGTTGACAGAGGCCACTTGAAGCCTGTCGGAGACGTCAAGAAGTTGTTCAGCAAGCAAGACTTCAGTTGGTGTTGTTGTTGTTGTATTTTTTGTTGATGTTGTCGGTGTTGTTGTTGATACTATGAGTGTTGATGTTGTTGTTTATTTTACTAGTTACTAGTGTACCTAAACTTCTGCAAGTCAACCTCCAACACCCTTCCAGGTCCCAGCCCCACCAGACCAGTGTCACACAGAAGACCCTCCCCAGCACTGCACCGAGAAACCCAGCCGCACTTCCAACCACCCCTCCCCACCACCAGACCTGCAGCCGCCACTGACTCGTACACTCCCTCACTGAAGCATCCACAGGTGTATCAACAGAGGTCCTCCTACAACCCTCTGGACTTCAAAGGGGTCAACAACCTCATGAAACCACCCACCCGTCTGCCCAACCAACCCCCTGGTCTGGTTCAGAGAGGGGCTGCCACCCACCACAGCTACCAGCCCCCTCCTCTCTCCAAACAACAGCAGGAACAACGCTTCCAAAACGCTCTCAACCCTCCGCATAAGGTGGTCTCCTGCATGCAAACCTGCCTGTTGTTCTTTCTATCATAGCTGTTACTACTATTACTAATGCTTCTACTACTATTACTAGTGCTTCTACTACTATTACAACGACTCACGTTCCTATGACTACCACAGGGCGAGGGTGAAACAGATTCGCTGGCAGACTTCTATCTGCATGGACTGCACGCCAGCCAAGTTCCCGTCCTTGCCGACCACGCCACCGACCACCACATCCCTGGAAGCAACATCGCTTCCTACCGTGGCAAAGTGTGAGTCATTCTTGACTGAACTCGACTGAATTTTAATATTTTATTTTTGCTTACAAGTTTTTCGCATTCATTTCAAATCAACTCCCCCTTTTCCACCCTCCCCCCCTCTTCAACCCCCCCCCTCTCCAACCTTCCTCCAACCCACTCTCTCCAACCCATTCTCTCCAACCCCCACCCTCTCTCCAACCCCCCCCTTCTTCAATCCCCCTCCCCTCTTCAACCCCCCCCCTCTTCAACCCCCCCCCTCTCCAACCTTCCTCTCTCCAACCCACTCTCTCCAACCCCCCCTCTTCTCCAACCCCCTCCCCTTCCTCAACCCCCTTCCTTTCTTCAACCCTCCCCCTTCTTCAACCCCCCCACCTCCCTCTTCAACTCCCCCCCTCTTCAACCCCTCCCCCCTCCTCAACTTCCCCCTCTTCAACCTCCTCCTTCTTCCACCCCCCCCTTCCTCTACTTCCCCCCTCTTCAACCCCTCCCCCCTCCTCAACTTCCCCTTCTTCAACCTCCTCCTTCTTCCACCCCCCCCCCTTCCTCTACTTCCCCCCTCTTCAACCTTTCTCCCTCCTCAACTCCCCCCTCTTCCACCCTCAAGCCTGCCTCCCCGTAGCGACCCTCCACTGGCCGCTCCCATCACTGGCCACAAAAAGAAGGAGTTCAAAGCTGACGCGAGTGCAGTGCTGCAGATCCTGCAGGAGGAAGAGAAGGGCATGAAGAGAGGGGGTCCAACGAGGTCGGAGGGCAGGGGCGTGGTCAGAGAGGTTCCGGTCCACCAATCAGGAGGCAGCGTTTTTGAGACGCCCTCAGCTGAAAAGGGCAGACTGGCCGAGTTGTTAGAGAAGGATCAAATAGGAAGAGGCTACTTGCACGAGCCTCAACAACAACAACAACTGCAACAAGAACATCATCAGCAGCAACACCACAGTCAGCATCATCATCAGCATCAACAACAACAACAACCACAACACTACAGGAACGTCACTACATTGAACCTCACACCTGCTCAACAACAACAACATTACCACCACCAACAACAACAACAACATTACCACCACCAGCAACAACAACCACACCACCATAACTTTCAGCACCCCCAGCAACACCACTCGTCCCACTTCAACTACCACATCGGAACCACTGGACTTCCAGAAAGCGACTTTTGAACTGACTTGAAGCAAGATGATGATGATGATAGTAGTGGTAATGATGATGATATTAGTGGTAATGATGATGATGATGATATATAAAATGTTCCTAGTTAAGCGCTAAAACCTCAGCTGTTCGCATGCCATCACTTGCTATTTCACTTCAGTTCACCTAGATTAGTTCTGTCCTTAGAACTTCAATTATGATGATGATGATCTTTTTCTTGATGATAATGACGATTACGATAATGATGATGATGATGAAGATGAGGACGGAAATGGTAATGATGCTTGAGACATGGGCGTTTGTTTGCAGTTAAACTTTCATTTGAGTTACTCTTTCTTTCTTCACTTACTCACCCATCACTCACTCATTCACTCACTCATTCACTCACTCATTCACTCACTCATTCACTTACTCATTCACTCACTCATTCACTCACTGACTCACTCACTGACTCACTTATTCACTCCCTCCCTCCCTCCATCCCTCCCTCCCTCACTCACTCACTTACTCAGTGTTGAGGCTTTCGTTGCTTCCTTTCGTCTTGAATCATGTTCAAATAAAGGCTCTCAAGTTCTCACAATGATGGTGGTGGTGATGATAATGATGTGGTCTTGTTGATAATGATACGTAGATAACAATAATTATTCTAGGGGTGATAATGATACAAATGTGATGATGAAATTATAAGGAAATTGGAAGAGATGTTGATGGAAATAGTGATAAAAATCATTTGGCTGAGATAATGATGAGGATGACGATGATGATGACGATGATAATGATGATGATGACGATGATGATGATGACAGTGGTGGAGCTAATGACGATGATGAAGATAGTGCTGAGAGAGTTTTAAAGATCATTTATTGAAGAGGACCATCTATGCTTCTAAGAGGACTAGGAAACACACACACAAACACAAAAACAAACACATACACACAAACACAAAAACACACACACACTCACGAACACACACACTCACGCACACAAACACACACACACAAACACACAAGCACACCCACACACAGTGAGAGAGAACTTATTGATTTTTCAAAGAAACCCGAAATGAGAACAGATGGCATCATCATCATCATCATCATCATCATCCTCATCATCATCATCATGGAGCTGTAGAAGTGTTGAGTGGTGTTTATGGCGGTTATTTTGTTGTGCAGCGCATAAAGTTCCATCAAGTCTGAGATTGAGATTGAGAAAATATAGACTGGGTGGTGGGTGGGTGGTGGGTAGATTGGTGGGTGGGTGGTGGGTAGATTGATGGGGGTGGGTAGATTGGTGGGTGGTGGCTTGATTGGTGGGTAGTGGCTTGATTGGTGGGTAGTGGCTTGACTGGTGGGTGGTGGCTTGATTGGTGGGTGCGTGGTGGGTAGATGGATGAATGGGTATGTGGGTGGATGCATGGGTGGATGAGTGAATGGATGAATGATTGGATAATAATGATGAGGATCATCATCATTACGGCATGGATGCTCGAAGAGAAAGGAGTAAAATATGATTTTGATGATGAAGGTGATGATTGTAATTAAAGAAAAGATGAGGACAATTGTGTATATTTACGCGCATGTATGTGTGTGTTTGTGTATGTGTGTGTGTGTTTGTGTATGTGTTTGTGTATGTGTGTGTGTATGTGTGTTTGTATGTGTGTTTGTATGTGTGTTTGTATGTGTGTGTGTATGTGTGTTTGTATGTGTGTTTTTATGTGTGTCAATGTGTGAGTATACGCTGGTACACGAGATATAAGAAGTAATGTAACACACGAACAGCAGACTTAAGCAGACGAATGTGAAGAAAACTTCAATGGGAATGTGGTGGAGTGTGGGTGTGTGTGGTTGTGAGTGGTGGAGTGTGGTTGTTGGTGGGTGTGAGTGGGTGGTGGAGTGTGGGTGTTGGTGGTTGTGAGTGGTGATGTGTGGGTGTTGGATGTTGGTGGTTGTGAGTGGGTGTGTGGGAGTGAGTGGTAAGGAGTGGTGGTGAGTGGGTGAGTGGTGGTGAGTGGTGGAGTGGGAGATGTGTGGTTGTGAGTGGGTTGTGAGTGAGTTGTCAGTAGTTGTCAGTAGTTGGTGTAGGGTGATCTGTGAATGAGTGGTGTGGTGGAATGTTGCTAATGGGGGTGTGGTATAGTATGTAGTGTGGTGTGGTGGAGTGGGGTTATGCAAATGTGGAGTGACGTAGACGACATGACGTCATCTTGAGCAATTGCGCGCGTGAATGATCTCGAAAGGTCGACAGCAGAAACCGCATTACGATCGAATATTACGAGAGTATAAATAAATAAAATTTATTATTGTTCATATTATTGTTTTATTTATTTATTTTATTATTACTTATTTGATTGCAGATTAATTTAAAATATAATTTATTAGTGTTAAACAAAATTATCAACATTAATTAATAAATGTAATATTAAGAATGTATATCAGTTCAACAGCGTGTGTATGTAGCCTGTGTGAGATCTGCTAGAAAGACTACTCTAGACAACAACAGCAACAACAACAACAACAACACACTCCAACAACAACACCAAGAAACCAATTTCATAATGCTTTGTATCTCTGAATTGAAAACGTTAACAACTTCGTCACTAACTCCGTCAACAACTTCGTCACTAACTCCGTCAACAACTTCGTCACTAACTCCGTCAACAACTTCGTCACTAACTCCGTCAACAACTTCGTCACTAACTCCGTCAACAACTTCGTCACTAACTCCGTTAACAACTTCGTCACTAACTCCGTTAACAACGTGCCCTCCTCCCTTCGTT
Source organism: Piscicola geometra (assembly GCA_943735955.1). NCBI lineage: Eukaryota > Metazoa > Annelida > Clitellata > Hirudinida > Piscicolidae > Piscicola > Piscicola geometra. The sequence continues at coordinate 496,121 of OX030963.1, forward strand.
GGCAGCATGCACCTTTGATGCGACCAAAATATCTAGATTGAGTTCAAAAATATAAGTGTCGCGCTAGAAAAATAGGATTTGGTGGCAACTGCGCAGGAAAGACTTTGCTGAACTTCAAGGGAACCTCTGACTGGAACAATCTCGACAATAAAGACGATAATGAAACTATGAGAATGCCAATAGAAGTGAGAATACGAGAATTATAAAGGTAGTTTCAATATGAAAGAAACTGGAAATAATATGAATTATTACGTATATATATTTACCAAGACCAAAGAATTACTGGAAGGAAAAGATAAAGGAAGAGAGAGGAGGGGGAGATAAAGGAAGAGAGAGGAAGAGGAGATAAAGGAAGAGAGAGGAGGGGAGATAAAGGAAGAGAGAGGAGGGGAGATAAAGGAAGAGAGAGGAGGGGGAGATAAAGGAAGAGAGAGGAGGGGGAGATAAAGGAAGATAGAGGAGGGGAGATAAAGGAAGAGAGAGGAGGGGGAGATAAAGGAAGAGAGAGGAGGGGGAGATAAAGGAAGATAGAGGAGGGGAGATAAAGGAAGAGAGAGGAGGGGGAGATAAAGGAAGAGAGAGGAGGGGGAGATAAAGGAAGAGAGAGGAGGGGAGATAAAGGAAGAGAGAGGAGGGGGAGATAAAGGAAGAGAGAGGAGGGGGAGATAAAGGAAGATAGAGGAGGGGAGATAAAGGAAGAGAGAGGAGGGGGAGATAAAGGAAGATAGAGGAGGGGAGATAAAGGAAGAGAGAGGAGGGGGAGATAAAGGAAGAGAGAGGAGGGGGAGATAAAGGAAGAGAGAGGAGGAGGAGATAAAGGAAGAGAGAGGAGGGGGAGATAAAGGAAGAGAGAGGAGGGGGAGATAAAGGAAGAGAGAGGAGGGGGAGATAAAGGAAGAGAGAGGAGGGGGAGATAAAGGAAGAGAGAGGAGGGGGAGATAAAGGAAGAGAGAGGAGGGAGAGATAAAGGAAGAGAGAGGAGGGGGAGATAAAGGAAGAGAGAGGAGGGGGAGATAAAGGAAGATAGAGGAGGGGAGATAAAGGAAGAGAGAGGAGGGGGAGATAAAGGAAGATAGAGGAGGGGAGATAAAGGAAGAGAGAGGAGGGGGAGATAAAGGAAGAGAGAGGAGGGGGAGATAAAGGAAGAGAGAGGAGGAGGAGATAAAGGAAGAGAGAGGAGGGGGAGATAAAGGAAGAGAGAGGAGGGGGAGATAAAGGAAGAGAGAGGAGGGGGAGATAAAGGAAGAGAGAGGAGGGGGAGATAAAGGAAGAGAGAGGAGGGGGAGATAAAGGAAGAGAGAGGAGGGAGAGATAAAGGAAGAGAGAGGAGGGGGAGATAAAGGAAGAGAGAGGAGGGGGAGATAAAGGAAGAGAGAGGAGGGGGAGATAAAGGAAGAGAGAGGAGGAGGAGATAAAGGAAGAGAGAGGAGGGGGAGATAAAGGAAGAGAGAGGAGGGGGAGATAAAGGAAGAGAGAGGAGGGGGAGATAAAGGAAGAGAGAGGAGGGGGAGATAAAGGAAGAGAGAGGAGGGGGAGATAAAGGAAGAGAGAGGAGGGAGAGATAAAGGAAGAGAGAGGAGGGGGAGATAAAGGAAGAGAGAGGAGGGGGAGATAAAGGAAGATAGAGGAGGGGAGATAAAGGAAGAGAGAGGAGGGGGAGATAAAGGAAGATAGAGGAGGGGAGATAAAGGAAGAGAGAGGAGGGGGAGATAAAGGAAGAGAGAGGAGGGGGAGATAAAGGAAGAGAGAGGAGGAGGAGATAAAGGAAGAGAGAGGAGGGGGAGATAAAGGAAGAGAGAGGAGGGGGAGATAAAGGAAGAGAGAGGAGGGGGAGATAAAGGAAGAGAGAGGAGGGGGAGATAAAGGAAGAGAGAGGAGGGGGAGATAAAGGAAGAGAGAGGAGGGGGAGATAAAGGAAGAGAGAGGAGGGAGAGATAAAGGAAGAGAGAGGAGGGGGAGATAAAGGAAGAGAGAGGAGGGGGAGATAAAGGAAGAGAGAGGAGGGGGAGATAAAGGAAGAGAGAGGAGGGGGAGATAAAGGAAGAGAGAGGAGGGGGAGATAAAGGAAGAGAGAGGAGGGGGAGATAAAGGAAGAGAGAGGAGGGAGAGATAAAGGAAGAGAGAGGAGGGGGAGATAAAGGAAGAGAGAGGAGGGGGAGATAAAGGAAGAGAGAGGAGGGGGAGATAAAGGAAGAGAGAGGAGGGGAGATAAAGGAAGAGAGAGGAGGGGGAGATAAAGGAAGAGAGAGGAGGGGGAGATAAAGGAAGAGAGAGGAGGGGGAGATAAGGGAAGAGAAAGGAGGGGGAGATAAAGGAAGAGAGAGGAGGGAGAGATAAAGGAAGAGAGAGGAGGGGGAAATAAAGGAAGAGAGAGGAGCGGGAGATAAAGGAAGAGAGAAGAGAGAGAGATAAAGGAAGAGAAAAGAGGGGGAGGGGAGGGGGAGAGGAGAGGGAGGAGAGGAGGAGGGGGAGGGGGAAGGGAGGGGAAGAGGAGAGGGAGGAGAGGGGGAGGGGGAGGGAAGGGGAGAGGTAGGGGAAGAGGAGTGGTGGAGATTTTATTGCAGTGGGTGAGCATGCCTAAAAATCAAACTAAAATTGGAGAAAAAAATTAAAATCGAAATAAAGTCAACAATAATAATGAGAGGCTAAACGTTCAAGTAATGATGACGTCAGCACGATGACGCAACACGTCAGTTGTAGTCTTGGTAGGGGTGGTGCACGTAGTGGGAGGAAGGGCGGTGGAAGGGGTTTCTGAGGTCGTTCCTGCCCTCCAAGCCTCCCTCCACACCCCCCTTGGCCTCACCCTCTGGAGCCGCGTCCTTGTTGAGGGAGTTAGCACGAGCCGCAATGGTGGAGGTGAGGTTGGCAGAAGAAGCGTTCGTGTTGACGATGTCTTTGTTGCTGACGTCATAGAAGTACTTGTTGTCGTTGGCGGAGGAGGCTTTGAGGGGCTGGGGACGGAGGTAGCAGAGGTTGAGGAGGAAGAGGGAGAGGAAGGTGAGGAAGGAAAAGGTGCCGAACATCAAGAAGACTGAAATCGTGCCTGTCGGAGAAGGGGGTTGGTGTGGTGTGGTTGGTGTGGTGTGGTTGGTGTGGTGTGGTTGGTGTGGTTGGTGTGGTGTGGTTGGTGTGGTGTGGTTGGTGTGATTGGTGTGGTTGGTGTGGTTGGTGTGGTGTGGTTGGTGTGGTGTGGTTGGTGTGGTTGGTGTGGTTGGTGTGGTGTGGTGTGGTTGGTGTGGTTGGTGTGGTGTGGTTGGTGTGGTGTGGTTGGTGTGGTGTGGTTGGTGTGGTGTGGTTGGTGTGGTGTGGTTGGTGTGGTGTGGTTGGTGTGGTGTGGTTGGTGTGGTTGGTGTGCTGTGGTTGGTGTGGTGTTGTTGGTGTGGTGTGGTGTTGTTAGTGTGGTTGGTGTGGTGTGGTGTTGGTTAATGTGTAATGTGATGTATTTTAGCAAGGTGTGGTAGTTGGAAAGCGTGGCAAGTGTGTTGGATTGAGATTGTAGCGCTGTTTCTTATGAAAAAATGTGAGAAGAAGAAGCATGAAAGAAGGAAGAGATGATGGATGTGAGAGATGGAAAGGCAATTTGTTTGCATTTAATTGCTGAGAGGGTGGATGGTGCAAGATAGGGGCTGTGGAATGAAAGGAGGTGAGGGAAAGAAGGGACCGAAGGGAACAAGAAGGAGTGAAGGAAACAAGAAGGAGTAAAAGAGGAAGAAGAGGAGGAAAAGAAAAGTAAAGGGTAATTGAGTTGTGAAAGATGGAGTGAGTGATGGGAGGGCAAGGGAGTGGGGGAGTGGTTTGGAAGAAAGATTGATGGAGGCATTTGATCGGTACAAATGCGAGGGATCAGAGCAAGGGATCTTGAAGCATAAACACACACACACAACTACACAAGCACACCCACCCACCCACACACCCACACACACATACACACGCATGCACATTAGCAGAAATGTTTTCTTAATACTTTCCCATTTACATTTCGCTTCTTTTATGGTCTCGTAAAAACTTTCGCTTTTTACGATTGAGATCATCATCATCATCATCATTTTCATCATCATCATCATCTTTATCATCATCATCTTCATCATCTTCATCATCATCATCATTCCCACCATTATCAAGTACATTGCCATCACTCAGCATGTCTGAACTCCACTATCGATCTTTTAAAAACCCTTTCCAAACCCATTTATTCCGCTCTTCTTCATCACCCCTCCTACCACCTTCCACCATCTCTCTTCAACTCTTGTTCTTTCTTCCCTTTCTTCTTAGACGCTCCCCTACCTCCCCCTCAAAGCCACCCTCCCCCTCAAAGCCACCCTCCCCTCAAAGCCACCCTTCCCTCACCATAGGCGTCGATGAGCACTCCACCAAGCAGCGCTCCCACCCCCACGCCGAGGCAGTTGTGGATGGCGTTGACGATGAGGTGGCTGGTGGGTTTCAGGTCAGCAGGCAGTGGCTGTGCTATGTACGCACAAGCGGCACTCCACAAGCCTGCCTGACTCAGTCCTGTCGTGGTCGTGGTCGTGGTGGTCGTGGTGGTGGTGGTCGTGGTGGTCGTGGTCGTGCGGAAGGGTATTATATTGTTTCATGTTGCGTTGTATTTTATTGCGTATTATAGTATTGAATTATATTGTTTTGCATTATATTGAATTGTATTCAATTGTATTCAATTGTATTCAATTGTATTCAATTGTATTCAATTGTATTCAATTGTATTCAATTATATTCAATTATATTGAATTGTATTGTCTTGTATGACAAACACCCCCTTCGCACCCTGGAAGAACTCGACCGGCAGGATCCACCAAGGGTTGTTGAGGTACGAGACGTAGATGAAGCGGATGCCTGAACACACGAGGCCTGCGTAGATGATCTTCAAGTGGCCTGGTGGGTGAATAGAAGGAAGGGTTGTTGGAGTGAGTGAGAGATGGGTGGTGAAGAGGCATTTGAATGGAATGAGTTCGGGTTGAAATGGGTGCTGGTGTTTTGCAGCCGCCTTCTCACCAAACTGGATGACAGCACTCCTGGAGAAGAGGTAGGCGGCCAGACAGGAGAGTTGGTTGAAGACGAACGAGAGACCAAAGAGAGTGAAGTTTCCCTTGATCTCTGCTAGGTGCCAGTACAGGAAGCAGATCGACAAGCCGTAACAAACGCCTGTGAACCTTTGTGTGTGGTGGTGGAGTGGATGGTTGAGATGGTGGAGTGGATAGTTGAAGAGTGGTTGATGGGTGGATTGTGTTTAAGAGGGGTAGAGCTATTGATGGATGGATGAAGCAAAAAGAAGGTTTGAGATGGAAAAATGAACATTCACTAATAATGAAGCAGCTTGGCGACAGCAACAAAATAGGAATTCAATTTCGAGTTGATTCCCGCTCAAATCACCTTAACGACGCCTAATGCCTTCCTCTGCAATGGCCTCACACGCCTCCTTCTCGCCTGCATGCCAGCATACATTGCCGTTTCATTTCCGGCAGCATTACTCCTCATTACTGCACCTCCTTCTGCTCCTTCCTCTCTCCTTAATTTCTCATTCCCAGCAGCAATCTTCCCCGTCATTGCGTCACTACTTTCCTGCTTCAGTCTTCGCTTCTTACCATCTAACTTTTCTCACTATTTTATTTATTTATTCAAATATTTATTTTTACTTTTTCCTCCATGCGAATGTATTTATAGAACGCAGACTGCTGCGTAGATTGATGGTGGTTAGCCGCTAAGTGCGTGCAGAAGGCAAAGAGTTCCGTCGTCCTTTCGCTTGGCCCTCTCATGAATTATGCATTTAATTGCTGCACTTGCAAGCGATCTTGCCATTATTCTTCTCCTTTTATTGTTTTGAACTTCTTTTCCACTTTTCCAGCCACCTTTTTTTAAACATATCATTAACCAACCACCCCTCCCCCCTCCCACCCCTTCCTCTCCAACACGCACTCACCAGATGGAAAAGAGCACGAAGCTGTACCTGGCAGGGACGAGGAAGGAGATGGTTTGTTTCCAGTAGACCAGACTCGAGTACTGTGGGTAGCCTCTGGGCACGTAGAACCACGGCACAGTGATGGCGAACTCACTCAGGTCATTAAATGCATTGTACTCTGAGATGGTGGCGCAACTCAGACGAGCGTTCTTCAAGGCGTTCTGTTCGGTCAGGTAGGACTTTTCGTCCTTGCAGTCAGCCACACTCTTCGCCTCTCCACTCAGTGGAGAGAGGGAGGTTCTTGACTTTGAGAGGTCGTCATTCAACACCGCATGAGGGTTCAACTGGCCTCTGGGGGAGGCTCTAAAGCCTGTGGGACCTCCCTTCATCTCGTCTGCCTCCATCAAGTCGTCCTTGTCCTGCCTGCGTGTCTTCGTCATTGTCTCTTTCACCTGCGTGACAGAGAAAAAAGAGAAATTTGAAAATAAAAATAAAAAGATTTTAAAGTTGAATACGAAGATTTGTGTGAAAGTTTCAAAAGTTTGAAAGAGTTCTGAATAGCGGTGTTTTCGAGAGCTTGAAGGGGAGTCATCAGAGAGGGACATTCAACGAAGACGCATGAAGGCCTTTGGTGTCGTGTGATTGAGTGTCTCAGAAGCTTCTAGAACATTCGGAAAAAGTTTAAATTCTGCACTTGTTTCTGCGAAGCAGTCAATCGTGAGTGAACGTGAAAAGATGCAGTCAATTAGTCGCAAAGCAGGGAGTTTTTCTAGATTTTTAAACGCGAAAGTTTTTAAATAATTGCAAGTCGCTACAGGCAATGCAAGTTGCATTGAGCAGGAATTAAAGGTCATTGGCTTTTACTGTGTTGCCATAGCATCATCATCATCCTCATCATTATCATCACTATCATTATCATCATCATCATCATCTCCATCAGCATCAACATCATCATCATCATTATCATCATCATCGTCATCCTCATCATTATTATCATCATCGTCATCACCACGACCTTGTCGAGAGCTCGGTCCTTGATGTCGTTCAAGACGACGATGCCTCCCCCGGGGAAGAGCGGGAAGTTGGACGACCTCTTCGCCTCCTCCTCCGACTCGAACTGCAGACGGAAAGCAGCGATGACGGAGCAGCAGGCGAGCGTCGTGAAGGTGACGAAGACTGCAGAGAAGTCTCGGTCTGGTCCAGGATCAGTGCCTCCGCAGTGAATCTCACTCGACTTGTCCAAGCCCACGCCCAAGAAGAAGACCACGACGGTGGAGCCGATGGTGCCGAAGATGCGTTGTCTGCCGAAGTTCTCAGCGTCGTTTGAGGAGGCGAGGAGGGCCGAGGTGTCGGAGAGGATGGCGATGGGCGCGTAGAAGAACTCAGCGACGATGAGGAGGAAGAGGATGATGAAGAAGGAGTTGCGGATGTCGGTGGCGCGGTAGACGATGGCCGACTGGAAGGGGTGGTAAAGGAGGTCCTGGTGGGGGGAGGGCACCAACACCCAGGTCTTCTGGTCGCCCCTGCTGCTCTCAACCAAGTAGCTGAAGTGGATGTTGGTTGGGGACTTGCCCATGGTGGGTTGAGCGAAGTTGGAGACCAGACGGAAACGGTACAACTCACGAATTTCAATTTCAGGTGGGAGATAGGTGGGAGTCGTGATGACAGTAAAAGATGGATAGACACGAGGTGGTGGAGGTGGTGGTTGGGCAGGGTAGGTGTGGGGTAGTGGAGGTGGAGGGGGTGGTGGGGGCTGGTAGGTTCGGGGTTGTTGGAGAGGTGGAGGTGGTAAGGTATAGAAGGGTGCGTAGGTACGTGGAGGTGGAGCAGTTCTTCTGAAGGAGGAATCGTAGCCGTTGACGACAGCAATGTCTGCGGGTGGGTAGGTCAATCGAGAAGTCGCTAACGTAGTGGCGCGTGTAGAAGTGGTGGTGGTAGTAGTAGTAGTAATGACAGGAGGAGGAGGAGGAGGAGGAGGAAGAGGGAGGTTGTCATATTGGGTGATGTTGACATCGAATCGGACTCTATCTCCAGTCTCATCAGTCTCCTCGAGCACAGGTTTGTCTCTGTAGAGGTCCTCATCATTCTCTAAGTAGTTGTCCTCGTCGTAGTAGATCGATTGTCGGGTCGTTGAGGGACGCATCGTCGTCGTTCGCTTCTTGCCAAGTTTCTTTTTGGTGGTGGGTGGCTGGTTGGTGGTGGAGGTAGTGGTGGGGGGCGCCAGCATGCTCAGATCCATGTACCTCCCGTTGGACCTCCTCCTCCGTGCCAGTCTGCCTCTGTCCACCATGGGCACACTCTGCCTTGCCACGTCATCATACTCCGACAACAGTTCGTTTATGCCTTCCAGCCCTCTTCTTAAACCCTCTCTCTTCCTACCAGCATCTCTGCTCCAATATCTCTCCAACATTCTCTTTCTTTCATTTCTTCTTTCTATCTCATACCTTTCTAATTCTTCTATTTCTTTCTTCCTGTCTCTCCACTGATGAGCCTTATCATCATCATCACCACCACCACCATGATAATCATCATCATCATTAGCGATCGCTCTATCATCGTCTTGCAACTTAATCATCCTTGTTCGAGCTCCAGGTATCGCATCATCATCAGCACCACCGTCTTCTGCATTACCATTGAATAGATTTTCATAATTGTAGTTGTGGACGTTGTCGTTATTGTTGTGGTTGTTGTCGTTGGTGTTGTAGTTGTTGTGCTTATTGTAGTTGTTGTGCCTATTGTTGTAGTTGTTGTGCTTGAAAGATAGGTCTGCAGAGATGTCGCGTAGATGATGGACACCTCTTTGTGGAACAACACTGCTTGCTAGAGTGTTGTTGTTATTTTTGTTGTTGGTGTTGTTGTTGTTACTGTTGTTGTTTTCATTATCAACTTTTTCACGTGTTTGTTTTTTTAATAAAATGTTTCCACCCTCCACTCCACCCTCCACTCCCCCCTCCACTCCACCCTCCACTCCACTTCCGCCGGGGTATACAGCACCTTCCACTCCCCCAACCACTCCACTTCCACCGGGGTATACAGCACCAGACTTCTTAGCAATCTGCTTCACAGCTACCTGACCCCCATCCTCCCACTCATTCGTCTTCCTCCTCCCACTCCCTCTTCTCCCAGATCTCCAATCTTCCATCGGGATTCCTCGATTGAAACCATTTACGTCATTAACCCCATTAGCCCCATTAGCCCCATTAATCTGATTTACCCCATTAGCCCCATTAAGCCCATTACCCCATCCAACACTGCTTCTCACATAGCTTCCGTAAGCCCCTCCATTACCTCCTCCCCCACTGAACCCATCTCTTCCTCCTCCATCAAAGCCCTTCTTCACGTACACTTGTGGCTGCTTCACGTACCTAATCTCCTTGAAGGGCAGCTTCAGCAGCGCTTCTTCCTTCTCATGCGAGTCTACCCGGATGAGATAGGGCCACGAGCCACTGTGCACCAAGCAACTGTCGACTGGCGGCGTCGTGATGGCAATGCAGACTGTCGCCACTATCCAAGACATCAGTGACACCAGCAAGAGAGCCTTCCAGCCCTTCCATCTGTCGTGTGGGTGGGTCTTTTCATGTGTTTGTGTGCGTATGTTTTTGTTTGTTTGTATGTGGAGCTTCAAGTTTAGGGATCCATCATAGCAACCCTTCTCTTACTAACTCATTCAGGTTGCACAGTGTTTTATGAAATTCCAAAAAGATATCATCATCAGCGTCATCATCATCATCATCAGCAGCAGCATCATCATCATCATGCCACCTGTCCATAGTGCGGTTCCATAGTTGGAAGAATGCCAAATTGAGAAGTGCTCTCAAGCCAATCAGTGCCCCTGTCCTGCTGGCTGACATGCCTGTCGCAAGGTGGTGGTAATGGTTGTTGTTGTGGTTGTGATGGTGGTGGTTGTTGTGGTGGTGGTTGTTGTGGTGCTGGTGGTTGTTGTGGTGGGGGTAGTTGTTGTGGTGGTAGTTGTTGTGGTGGTGGTTGTTGTGGTGGTGGTTGCTTTGGTGGTGGTGGTGGTTGTTGTGGTGGTGGTTGCTTTGGTGGTGGTGGTGGTTGTTGTGGTGGTGGTTGCTTTGGTGGTGGTGGTGGTGGTGGTGGTGGTTGTTGTGGTGGCGGTGCAATGACGTCAGCTGATTTTTTTCCTTTTGATTTAATAAAAAATGTTTTTAGCTTCGTTTTTTCTGTCACAAATGACAAAATGAAAAGTTATATTGCAATGCTCCACTGACTGGCACCCTCCCATCCATCACCCAAAGGGCCTGCGTTTGCAATACTGCCTCAAATTGTGTTTTTCATCTAACACGCCACCCCGTCACTGCGCTTTCGTGTTCGCCAACTTCTCTTTTTTGTTCTCGTCATCTTTGTACTTTCCTTTTCGACTTGAGTTTCTCGCGTGTTTGCATCACCTGAGGAGGCGTCATCAGGCACGTGGTGTCTCCAAAGTGCTGGCAATTAGGCAAGGTCGTGCGCTTTCGGAAGTGCACCAGAAGTGGAAGATGATTAAAGTTCGGAGCACTCTCGCATGCAACCTTGCCTGTATTCATATATTTAGTACATTATTTAAAATACATAAAGTCTAATGCATTACATATCGCCATCACTCGATTGCTTTCTAACATCGCTTATTCTCTATTGCACAACTTCTTATTTCCTTCCATTCTTTTCTTCTTCATCCTTATGCTTTTATTCATATCTTTTTATTTATTTCTTTCTTCTTCTTCTTGCACCATTCGACACATGCAGACGCTGCAACATCATTGAGTCTTCTTTTGAATCCTGTTACGCTACATGTCGAAGCCTTTCATCTCATTACCTATTCATCCTAAATCTTATTACGCATTCATTATTCATCTCATTACCTATTCATCCTTCATTTCATTACCTAACTACATTTCATTTCATTACGCATTCAAACTCATGTTTTATTTTATAGTCAAATTTTCTTTCTTATAATTAATGGCCAAAATGATATAATGGTCTATAACCCGAACTGGCTTCCAGGCCACTAGACTGCACATTTTGCACATTTTGCACATTTGCACATTTTGCACATTTTGCATCCGCGTCTAAGGGTCACAGGGGCATCGGTTGCGCTTGAAGCTAGGACCGTTAACGCTTGTTACACACTCGGTTAGCGTTCAGCCGTTGTGCCATCTGAAAGTGTTCTTGCCTCTCATTCAATCCTCATCCTCCCTCTCTTCTTTCCCTTCTCACTTCTCCACTTTTCCATCTCTCTTTTATTTTTATCTACTTTTCTAAATGTCCATAAGCTCTGATCGTAATAAAATTACCTTTTCATCAGAAACTACTACTACTACTACTACTACTACTACTACTACTACTACTACTACTACTACTACTACTACTACTACTACTACTACTACTACTACTACTACTACTACTACTACTACTACTACTACTACTACTACTACTACTACTACTACTACTACTACTACTACTACTACTACTACTACTACTACTACTACTACTACTACTACTACTACTACTACTACTACTACTACTACTACTACTACTACTACTACTACTACTACTACTACTACTACTACTACTACTACTACTACTACTACTACTACTACTACTACTACTACTACTACTACTACTACTACTACTACTACTACTACTACTACTACTACTACTACTACTACTACCACTACTACTACTACTACTACTACTACTACCACTACTACTACTACTACTACTACCATAACCACCACCACATCAACCACACCTAGCTGCTTGAAGAAGAGGGCGAGGAAGGGCGAGAGGGCGAGGAGGGCAGAGTCGTTGAAGAGGAAGAAGATCTTGCAGGCGGAAGTCTTGGTCGACATCTGCTCCAGCACTCCTTGCAGCTTCTCGTAGATCGAGGCGATGGGCGACTGTGGCGGTGGTCGTTGCTGAGTGAAGTGTGCGTTGGAAGGGCGGTGCTGGTGGATCTGGTGGTGGCTCAAGTGGCTGGTGTGGAAGCCGTCACTTCCTCCGTCACTGCTCTTGCGTCTGTTGTGGCGCGAGTAGTTGTAGGCGGCGTAGTTCATCATCTTCTCGTTGCCCGAGTCGCCGTCATCGTTGTTTTGGTTGTAGGCGTGGTGGTGGTGGTGCTGGTGGTGGTGGTGCTGCTGCCGAGACATTTTCAATCCTTGTGGTTTTTAGATTTTAAATGCGCCTTTCAAACTAGTATCTCCATTCATCCTCCATTCATCCTTCCATTCATCCTCCATTCATCCTTCCATTCATCCTCCATTCATCCTTTCATTCATCCTCCATTCATTCTTCCATTCATCCTTCCATTCATCCTTTCATTCATCCTTCCATTCATCCTTCCATTCATCCTTCCATTCATCCTTCCATTCATCCTTCCATTCATCCTTCCATTCATCCTTCCATTTATTCTTCCATTCATCTTTCTATTCATTCTCCATTCATCCTCCATTCAATTTCCATCCATCCTCCATTTATCCTTCCATTCAACCTCCATTCATCTTCTATTCATTTTTTTATTCATCATCCTTCCATTCACTACATCCTTCCTCCTTCTACACTCTTCTCACCACACCCTTTCTCCTTCTACACTCTTACCACCACACCTCTCCCACACCTCTCCCACACCTCTTGCAAACAGTCTCCTGCACTACGACAAGCCTCCACAAAAGACCCACCAAAGCGCACTTCATCGACTTTTCAATGCCTTTTCACGCTTTCGAAACAGCAACTTCCTTGCCATTCTACTGCGCCACCGCCCTTTTACTTTCTTTTTATTCTTTTATTTTTTTAATTGTTTACGTCGTTTCTTTTTTCACACTTTGTCCTTCATTACAATCTTTTTCAAATCCATGTTTTCATGCACCACCACCACCACCCATTCCATCAAACCTCCCCCCTCCTTCTTCCTCCTCCTTCCTCTTTCCTCTTCTTATTAATGACGTCATCAACGGAAAGACACCTCATTCGTCACCCATCTAATAAGCATCTCCATCCATGCATGCGTGGCCCGCATCCATCACCACCCTCCACCCATCCATCACTCCACCCCTCCACCCCTCCATCACTCCATCCCTCCACCACTCCACCCCTCCATCACTCCACCCCTTC